>JAODUH010012979.1:0-28321 GCA_027564835.1 Typhlichthys subterraneus | reverse complement strand
CTGACAGCTATATCTCCTAATTTAGAACGATTACAGATGGACCGGAGAGTGCAATGGTCATCATTCTTGCTAGCTTAGCACCAGGCAGGCACATTGTTTATTGTGCAATAATGGAGAGCATCCTGGTAAGACATTAGCCGGGATAGCGTTGTGCCAGGGTTTGTTTTGCTGGTATATATGTCTAAAGCCACTTCCCAGTGCAGAGTCACCATGATGACAAGATGACAGCTGGCAGCCCCACAGCTTTGACCGCATCAAGTCTCCACAATTCACCATTTTATTCATCCTTCCTCTTTTTCCTCTCTTATTTCCTCTGCACCAGAAATACTCTGACCTGATGCACCGGGGTCAAACGCACAAGTGACGCAAATCATTTTCACTTTCAAACGCGTCTAAAGGCAGTGTGTGTGGTTGTCTCTGCTAAACCGTTTGCGAACACTGTTTGGATCTCCGAACGTGCCTCATGGAAAGGGGAGCCTTTTGAACAGCAGAAAGAGGTCGGCTCCTCCGTTCCATATCCCACATCACTGATGGAAGCTATTAAGTATATTGAAGCGTAATTCCACCCCCCTCGGTCTGGCTCTTAAAATAGAGGGAGCTGGAGGAGGAGGAGGAGGAGGGGCCTGCCAGATGTCTGCATGCCTCTGATTGGAGCACAACAGCAGCTTGTTATTACGCTGACGTCGGCCCGCCACCGCACCAGAGCGCCTGCCATGATGGGATGGGGGTGGGGCGGGGGGCACTCAGCCCCTCTCCCCTGCCACGCTTTGGCTTTTTAGCAAAACACTGATTTCAAAGGCATTCTTTTATGTTTTAATGTAAACACGAATGCGCACTACTATGCTCACATCTGCGTTTTTGCCAACGTGCACACACACGCGTGTGCAGGCACGCACACATCTCCCAAGCTAATGAATAGAGGCATAACCGCAGATCGCCTTCTCTGTGAGAGTTATATTCTTCTTTATTCAATACCAAGCAACGCTCATTTAAAACATATTTATGTGACACGTGCAAAGCTCGCTAAACCACAACTCAACGACCGACGGGCAACACTGGAGCTTGTGTGTGATATCTATTATGTTAATAACCCCCGCACGTCTGGCATGGTACACGTTCCCCAGTCATTGTGTTGACTAAAGGGTTGGTAGGAAATGAGGCGTGGACAGCTGTAGCATTTAACAGCAGCCAAAAGGTTAAGATGAGCACGCATAACTCAGCCACCTGAAGGTCCTATAACTTCCAGCCCTGTAATTTGGACTTCTGCTAAAAGACAAGGCTTTGAAACAATAACCGTAGAGAATGGTTTAAATAAAAATATCTAAAAGTACCTAAAAGAAACCAACAATGTTCATTGTAGTTTCTGAAAGACGTGGGGTCGGAGGATAGGAGACGAGCAGCTTTCAAACTTTTTGCAGTTTCGCTGAGGTTAACCAGACAAGATTAAACACTGGCCACAACCACAATTCAGACTTTAAATCTCTGTTACAAGCAGACAAACAAATGGGATTATTGAGAGAGAGAGAGAGAAAAAAACATTAATCCCAAAAAATAAATATTTACAGCATTTATAGAAGTCAGGTGTCTAGTTTAATCTGACAGACATACTTTATAGCCATAAATGCCCTCTAATCCTACATCCATTTCATTCATCATTTAATCCTTAGAATCCCACAAGGTCTGGCACAAGGTAGAACATTTATAAAAACAACCCTCTGCAACCTTTCTCTGACCCATGTCACGACTGAAAAATACCCTCTATTTGACCTTGGAAGAAGAAAGGCTACTGTATTAATACAATAAGAGTCCAATAAACTTCAGTCTTGTTGGCTCATTCTGTTGGTGGAGACCAGATTTAAGGGAATATATTATCAACACAGCCTGTTGCATGACAGCAGTTCATCACTGCAATAATGCATTGGAGACATTGTCAACAAAAGACCTAAACATGAGTCTTATCATGATTCAAAGGTCCTGTGATTTCTGGGGTGTGTGAGAACCCCTCCTTGTTCTAAGTTCCAAGGCCAGCTATGGTACTGTGCCACCTAAAAAATAAATAAATTGTACCATTCTCTAACAAAGCTACCCTCAGTGAAAAGATTTGATCACATGTCCAAACCACACACCAATGATGCCGTATATGACCCACAGCAAACAGGAAATAGTCGTTATTTAACTTCACTCTGGAAATATTCTTTAGGCTAGCATCATGGAAAAAAGTAATCTGAGGGCCATATAGCTGACCACAGCAGATGTGCGATAAATTGGTGGAATGTTTCAGTGGAAAATGTATCACCTACAACTTATTAAAAGATTAGTTAACATTCTGCATGTTTTAATTGACTAACCAGGTTGATGCAATCCAATGTACTCCATCTCAAATTTCAGATAACAAGATATTAGCATTAAACTTAAGTAGTGCCTGGCTACATAGATCTCTGGGGTAACTTCACACTGCTTCCACTTCAGTAGATTTATTCCATTTTGAGTTCATTTGGCATTATTTGTGAATATATTTAATCGAAAAATGCATTTAGACAGAGTTCCATGTTTATTCTGGCCATTATTAAAAATGTTCCTAGTATTCTCATGTAATAAGATGCCATTGAAATACCGGGTGATGATATGATAATGAACAGGGGAAAATAGAAATGGGTCTCAGATATTAATTTGAGCCAAGACCCAATATTAAGAGTCGACATGGTCAGATCAAGTTGGACCTCTTTTGTGAAATGACTGGAGACAAAGTGCACTTATGGGAAAATAACTGATGATGTTGTAACCATATTTGCAATCAGACTACATTGGTCTCCACCAAAAAAATAAAAAATAAAAACACAGCCAAGTGCCACAAAATATCCAGTTGGGTCCAGAAGCTCCACCCCCATGCAAGTCCAGAACAGGCATAAAGTACAGTATGTGACAGCTAGCTTGCTTTGCTTTCCCAAACCACAGGCCTGTCTTAGTCCCAACAGCATATAGAGCACTAAGCTTTTTCCGATCCCAGTAAAGACCAACGGTTACGCAACATCCACACCACGCCACCTTACTCCAACATAATGGCTTGGCTATACGGCCCGCATTGCCAAACCCAATCACCGGAGGCATAGAGGTGCAAGATCCCTCCTCTGTAAGTGGCCCGGAGCCTCAGGAACACCTCCCACTTACTACTTCATGTTTGGCTTTGCTCCGCCTGATCCCAAAGAGCAGTCGTTAATCTGAGCGCGAACAGCAGAGAAACTCTGCGTTTAATTAACAAGGCGCTCTTGACTGGCTGATGCTGTAATCGATTCCAAATGGGAAACCGGGGCGGGGGAGGGGGGTTGCTGTACAAAGATGGAGGAGGTGGCCAATGGAGTAGCAGTGGATCATGAGGAGGAGAAGGTGGATGATGTCCATTGATGCCTGACCTTTTGCTGACCCCGCGCTCGTGTATCTGCCCCACAATTGGGACCAGATTGACTGTTAGCCTATGGGCGATGACTGACAGATTAATCTGACTAATGAAAATCACAGTGTGAGCCCCCCCCCAGCGGACCATGTCTCTGAGCTGCTGAAACCTTATATAGCCCAGAGGGAGGCAGAGAAAGAGAGAGCTTGTACTCGGGCAGATATGGCAGCATCACTCCCGTCAGAACGGGAATGTTGCATTCAAGCTACAGAACGAATGAGGGAGTGGATGAGATGGCGTGTGCGGGGGTGTTTTTGGAGCAAAACACTTTGGTAGGAATAGCTGAACTTCTTGGCCCCCGGTAAAGCATTTATCTTTATGGAAATATTAGCATGATTTATAACAGTAAAGCTTCACGTTCTTTCTGGGACTCTTTATTGCCTGTACACACACAGGTCACAGAGATGGAGAGATCTCACAGAGAAGCTTTACAGCAAAGTCAAAAGTAATCAACGAAAAACAAAGCAACAGCAGAGTCCAAATAGATCAGTCTCTCACACACACACACACACAGACACCAAGACCACACCTGAGAGCTGACCTGCCCCTGCCCCCCCCCACCCTCGCTGGCACGTGGCCAGTACAAACGGGGCCTCTCCATAGGGAATAGTAGAGGTCCAGAGGGCGATGCCGCTCCACGTAGACATGGTCAGCTCGCGGAGACCAGGGCTTCTGGGTACGGCGGTGTCACGCTGGCAGTCGTCACGCCGACCAGTGTGCTGGGGTGCAGAGCAAATGGAGGAAAAGGACGAGCTCATTCTGGACAACGTCCAGGCGAGATGCGAGCCAGGACCCTGACACCCCATCTGTCCCCTTGCAGACAAGCCACGCACACCACCAGGGACGAAGCCAGTAGTAGAGCAGAACACATGCACACGCGCATGCACACACACGCTAGATGGACAGACACATAGTCAGTCCAGACAAGAGAGCTCAGAGGTCATGACTAGACAAGGTGAGGGGTCAGGCAGCTTTAACTAAACTGGGTGTAATTCTGGGTGAGACTTTGTTTCTGTTTAACACTAAAACTACCAAGGTGGTCATTTTTACCATTTAAACATGTTGCAATGTAATAGCAATGTTAAAATAAGTCCCATGTAACTATAGGACACTGACTTTTCCTAAATGTGTGTATATTTTAACTTTGTTATTTTATCAAAATTACGAAACACAAGAGTTTTGAGTAGTTTACCTTGAATGGATATTGACCGCATGCGTTATAGACAGTGTATCATGTGATCAATTTTCCCTATCTTGAAGATGCATCATTGTTGCCTAGCAAAAATGTTTTCTAGTGTTTGATTACTTGGTCTCAAACTTAAGCCTAGGTTTAGATTCGAGCTAGAACCAAGGTCGTGTGTGGGATCTGCACATTTGACCTGTTTTGACTCAGTAACTGATCCACAATAATCAGTGAAATTGATGCACTGTCTGCCCACAAAATGCATATTTTTAGTGTAAGCATTATATTTTTTGCTCACTAAAACCAACATTGCTTTCTAAATCAGTTTGTTTTCTTGATTTTTCATGTTTTGACCATTCTAGGGGATATATGCTACAAAATGATTTCAGTATGTTCTAATGAATGTGAAAACGCTAATGAATGTTAAAACATTCATTAGAATTAAAATGTAATGTCCTGATTATATAAATGTGAGGTCCTGTGCTTTATTATTACCTATCCTAACAATAAAGGTCAATTTATTCTTAGAATTTACATAGCTTTAAAAAAAAAAATGCAAATAATGTTTGACTGGTCAGAATGACTGTTATGGTCATTCTAGTAGATAACCGAATGTGGTGGTAATGCACCAATGAGCTTGATGCCAACTGCCGTTAAACTACAAGTAGAAAAAGAGGTAGATTGCAGACATTAATGAAAAATACATAAACACTTGTTGGACTGGCTTGATAGAAGCACGATACTGAATTATCTGTGTAAGATATTCTGTACATTTAAAAAATGTGGGCACGGTAGCATAGAAAGATTATGGGAAAATCTTCAAGGCTAATTTTAGCCTGATCACAGTCTTAGCCAGGCTGCTGTATGAAACCATTATCTTGATAAGCAAGACCTTGACAACACCAAGTACTGCCGCATTCTCAGCAGCCCTCTCTTGAGACAGATACATAGGAAGGCATTTCACACAAGGCCTTGAGGAGTTCTCAATCAGGGTTCATGATATAATTTTAACCCAAACAGGCCAGCTGGATGACAACCTTGCTCCTGGACACAAACAGAAAGACAACATCAGCACGTCTCGCAAACACAGTCTCTCACACACACACACACACCTTCCTTCTAAATGGAATCTGGGAGGTGCCGGGGTTAGATAACAGTGGCGAGACTCCTCAAGGAAAGCAGAGATAAGAAATGAAAGCCAAGAGAAGACTGCCACATGACTAACAAGGCCAGACACTCAGACAACATAAAAATCAAGAAGTCCTTTAGGTCAAAATATACCAAACGCCAGGAATAAGTTTGCGTTTTCCTTTCTAGAAGCCACTTATACAAAAACAACAATGGCATAAGTAAAGGCTTCATCTCTTGGCACTGCCAGCCAGGCTTGCATAAACCTACCTGGATACAATTTAAAATTAAATTGAGGTCACCAGCAGAACATGACCCCTTCATTCATTATTAACCAAATAACCTATAATTGTTTTGTGTTGTGCTGCCTATACAAAAACATTAACGTGAGGCCTATAAAAGCACATATCATAGCCATTAAAGAACATTACAAAATGTATCCAGCTGCCCCCTTTTCCAAATAACTATAATCCTAAACAACAACGTGGTAATTTCCTATGCAGAGACATGGTGCACTCCTGATTATGGCTTGTTGCAAACTTGTAAAGACTGTGGTTTCCTGAAGGGACACCACATCAGCTGTCATATTCATAATTATAGCATCTTTGCCATTTTCATCAATCATGTAATTATCGCATCTCTGCTATTTCTACAGTCATGCCATTATCTATTTATTTTGTTTTTAGGTTCCAGAATGTTACATTTAAAGAGCAGTAGTATTTTCTGAGCAATCCATTTTGTTTTTCGGGAACATTTTTGGTTTTGAGTGATTTGACTTATGTTCCTGTGTCTCAAAAGACGGTTGCTTCTTCTGGATGTAGAGTAGAGCACGTCTGAACACATAGTGAGACCTACAGTTGAAACGTACACAATACAGGGATGCTAGAGGCAATTCACACACTCCCATATGGAAAATTGCTCAAAACATTGAGGAATACTTTCCGACATGTTTGCTTTATTACATTTGAAGTACAGTACGACAGCACCATGCCTAATTTTAACAGCCCCCTTCCTAATTTGTATACAGGCTTGCCAGAAACTGCTACCATGCATAATGATGCCACTTTAAACAATGGCATACAATGTTGCCACTAGAGAACACTGAAGGGTTTACAGGTTGGGGCAAATGCTCTTTAACTGCTGCCCCATTGGACCTAACCTCCATAAATCTGGGGCAATTAGAGGCTGAGCTCCCCTAACTAATCTGACTAATGAGCTGAGGTGTCGTTTCCCTCAGACCAGGTGTTTGGGGGGTGCATACAGGAAGTCCCAGCAGTAACCGCACATGGGAATAATCAACTCTCATCATAGACAGTCTAACTAGCTCAGGATGGCCAAACTAAAATAAGACATCGGGAGGAACGTTGAAATCAAACCCCAACGTCAAATCATGAGTTTATTTAAATGGTTTCACAAGAATTGTGTATTTGATGTTGATCTTTGTGGAGTTATAAAGTCCATCATTGATAAATTATAAGATGAACTATGAAACGAACAGGTAGTTACTGCTGAATACCAGTTGGTAGTATTTCCCATGTGGTAGCAATTGCTATTTTGGTAAATGAGTAACTAGTTTAACTTGTATTCTGTTTTATTACTCTTACTGTATGTGTGCAATTCATATCTTGGTCTTGATCTTGCACAAAGCCATAATACACTGTATTCTTCACTGTGATTATGGATAATATATAATGTTCCAAACAGTGCTGGGCTAAATTGCACTTAAAAGAACTGCCTCACAGACCGTATTACCGTATGGAATGTAATAAACAATTATTATAGACAGTTCAAATAAAGGGCAAAAGATTATGCCTCCACATTTTCCACAGTGCAGTTAAGAAGAGGAAATGCATTTGATCATCTCAGCTTCTGCTATGCAGATAACTAGTTGTGTGGTGGAAATTTTAGATGCACAATTTTTGCTAATAGTAATAACATAATGGCTAGCTACCTGAAATAATGGAAAACAAAATCTAAATCAAGCGTTTTACAGGACCTGCATCAAACACATGGAGCATTTTCTGTATGAACAATACAAATGGCCAGACATATTGTTATCCATTCCATACCGTGCATTGTACAGGTTTGACTTCATTCAAACCCTATTACCCTGTCCACTCCACAGTCATTAAGATGGACAAATCACTGTGGGTACCACTTAATCCCATAATAACAAGAACAGTGGAAAGTGCAAAGAGGTCTTTCCTAATATCACACTAAGCAGAGTCAATGAAGGAGTTGCTCCCCTCCCCTCTCCACTCCTCTAAAAGGCCACCATTGTGCAACAGGCATCGCCATGGCTACTACCGGCGAACTGTAAGCCTTTCAGAATTATTAGCATTCCTCTCTACCCTGAGCGCCGAAGCAAAGCTGCTCACTTCACCATCAATCCATCAGGAGAATAAACACACCAATTCTTTCTATTACAAAACAGTAATTTCCATCTATCTGGGAATTAATTAAAGTCGAATTATGGGCAGCAACAATATTGAACCGAACAGGGCAAACCGAACCTCCACTGAGGGAGCGGTGAATGCATGCAGACTAGTGAACACACACTTTCCCTCCCTGAAGGACAGATAGATGGAGGAGGACTTAGCAGGCCTGGTAGATGCATGACCAACATTTTCACAATGGATAATGTGATCACTGACACGTCCATTCAGCTCGGTTACAATGGATCTTTGCATTCATAACGGGGACATCGGACTGAATTCCCTCGATACTCACCCATATGCACCCCATGCGAATAAGGCCTGAATCAGTCAAGTGTGAATTTGGTTTTCTGGGGAGGAACAAGGCTAGCTTGGAGACAACTCTGTAGAGTCAAAAATGTCCAACTGTCAGCAATTCATTCAAGAATATGTTTTTTGGGGGATTTCTGGTCAATACAAAAAGCAGTGCCAAGCCACTATTACAAACAACTTATTTTAGGTGGTTTCTAAAATAAACCCTTTTTTAATTTATTATTTTTACAGTAAAACTAAACTGTCAATGCTCTACAAATTAAAAACCAAACCCACATAATATAACCAATTGCACTGGGGTGTCTACATTGGAAACTGCACTACATGGATGTTAGCTTCCATTGGGGAATCTAAATCTAGCATTAATCACATTATATATATATATATATTTTTTTTTTTATAATAAAGCAATATAAGCAATTACTCGCCTAAGTGGTTTGTGCAATGTACGGTCAACAATCCAGCTCCACCTTGGGCAGACATCATGCAACAATTGCTGCTTTGTGGCGGTCAGCCTGGAAAGCTGGCTGAGACGATGTGGCCCCTATCAGTCTCTAATGAGAAAGCCCCGGTCCACTGCTGCACAGGCGACCAAGGGAAGGCTTCCCCTATCGGCCATGGGACTTGTCCAGACGCTGGCACCTCCAGCAAATCTGGGGAGGGAAGGGGGGGGAGGCATTTGTTTGGACCCCGAGAGGAAGCAAAGCCCAAGTGACATTCGGGGGGTGTGCCAAAACCAGCTAAATGGCAATCCTTTCCCCGGAGGGAAGCCTGAAGTTTCACTTTCACCTGTCTTTCGCAGCGGACACATCCAGCCTCAGGGGCGGCATGCTCTGCCAGTAGCTACTGGCTTTCAGACCACTGTAACCCAGCACTTACTTTAGAACACAGGTTCACAAAGCAAAGCGTCTTAGTGCTTACACTTGTCCAGTTTTCCTCTACTAGTTTTAAAGACACAATACATAATTTGGTGAAATATCTTTTTTTTTTTTTTTTACTTTAATTAGTTTATTCTCAGGTGGAAAAGGACCGACAAACCCGTACAAGATTATGACATGGCAGTGTCTGCCCAATTACAATGAGTTGCTTTAGCGGGAGGGGCAAGGCCAGCCTGCTAGACTATATTGCCGACATCCATCACAGAGTCTTGTGGCTGGATCACATGCAGCTGGATGCAACAGTTGATAGCAACATTCCTTCTAGGCAGGGCTCTGTTGAGGAAACAATACACCAAGTTAAACCAATGTGACTAAAATGTAGACAATATAGTTGTGCAGACACGAATCCAATTTAGCTGACATTTACGATTATAGTATTCACGACAAACATGTCCTCTGAAATATCATTGCTAAATACGAATTATCATTATAACTCTCAGCTATCTTAAGGTTAATATAGAGCAAAGTTACCTTGGTAACTACAACTTTGGGCTTGGGCACTCCCAACCATTCACAAATCTGATTCCTGTGTATTCGTACTGTAGCGACATCACTCTCCCTGTAGGGAGCACCCAACAAGATAATGGGGAGGAAGCACATTTAATAACGAGGGGGGGGGAATATTTGTTCAAAAACATTTGCTCCCATTTCCAACCACTCACCAATTGCTCTCACTTAACACGGTCATGATGTCGTCCAACACTTCAGGTTCAGTGACGTCATCATATGTGAGCAGCATCTCATACATTTGGTTGGCTGTTATTTTCCTGACCTACAGCGACATGACGATACGGGACGTATATTAACATTCACTTTTCTGGAGCTGCTGTGTTCCAAGGTGGAGGATGGGGTCTGTTTGAGATGAGAGCCTTACCGAGGAGTAGTGATGGCCAAGCAACATCATCAGCTGCAACAGAACCTCCTTTCTGACCTCACCTTTGAACTGGATCATGCCACAGAACCTATGGGGCAGCACACAGCACATTCAGCACACCAGGCCCATGTTGGCCTAGTGTGTGGACCAGACTGTTTGGTAAGTCACCCACTAGCAGCTACCTCTGGTAACTGCGACTGCAATGAAGCCGTCGAGCTAGCAGTGCTAGCAGAGCTATCTGCTAGCGGTTTAGTTGTAAAAACAGGCTGGTACGCAGATCAATCTAGTTTGTAACATGTTCTGAGTTTTCAATATATATATAATATATATTATAATAATAATCTGTGGATTCAATATAATTTTTATGTGTGTTTTCCTTCAAACATTTGAATGCATAAAATATGTTTTGAACTCCCAAACATAACATTCTGGATGAAAGGCCTTGGACGTTATGTCTGTTGGCTGTAGTTAGACTTACACGGCTATACAGGACCGTAGCTTGCGAATGTCTTTGGACTTTCTGATTTCCTCTTTGCAGAGAGCCAACAGGTCCACACTGAACTGGTGGCTACAGAGTGCAGAGAGCAAACCAAAAACAACAATGTTCTATCAGATATCGCCCACAGTATAGCATTGCTTAAATGGCAGCCAGTGGTTTGTGACTCACCTTTCTTGAGCTGTGAAGACTTCAAAGCAGCTGTTAGACAGCATCTGATCAAGCATGTTCAAGAGGGGAATGGAGACTCTGCAGAAAGGAAAATAAAAACAACACAATGCCACTTCAGCCACAGAGGGGCTACGTTTATATATCCATTACATATTTGAGTTTTCTACTGACTGGATGAAAATACCTGAATGTCAACAGTGAAACCTGATCAGCAAAACATTCATTCATTCAATAATGTAAACAAGGATCCAAACCAGCATAATGGTAAGAATGTTATTATCAAAAATGATGAATGCAAGGTTAAGAAAACTAATACAAATCATAACTGTATGTTTGTAAGGGAGTTAAGGAGGATATAATATTAAACTGATTTAGACAAAGCTCCTCAAACGGGTCATTCCAGTGTAAAAGAAATTATGGCAAAGGCATCTTAAAGACATCTGGCAACGCCACAGATGCCAACAGTCATTATGAAAGCCTGTTAGCAATCCCAAAGACCTAATTCAGCATATTTTGCTGTTGGCAAGCTATTGTGGCAACAACATAAACTGACTAAAGATGTCAAACTGGCCAAATAGACAATGTATGTATGGTAGATGTGTACCTATCGTTGCGGAGGTGGTCTTTAAAGATGCTCAACAGTGTGTTGCCAAACTGACCCAGAGCATCAGTGTTCTGCTGGATGCTTTTCAGGTAGTTAAACAGTGACTCAGCAGAAAAGCGTACCTGTAGCAGAATGAGCAGAGGTCACTGGGAAGAAACGGCCTCATAATGTTACACAACCATAGTCTTGTGACTAGGAAAAACCCTGGAGCGTTTTCAAGATAAAACATTTTTAACCAAGGCACTTCATCGGCAGCAGATCAGGTGGATATGCTGTCGGAAGAGTGCGACTTAACATGGCAGGTGAACACTGGTGAATAGCACAAGTCATGCTCAGAATAACTTTAAGCTTTCAATAAAAGAGACAAAACAACAAGTTATACATATTAGTTATAGGCTAAAAACTAGTTACACAATAATAGCTCATTAAACAGTCCGGACAATGATGTGATGACAACTCCAGGATATATGTGCTCTTAGTAATATTTTTTTTTTACATCTTGGGTAAACAAACAAAATGTCCTAACTAACAGAATGTGATATGGCGATGTCTTACAACATACTGAAAGAAAGAACAGCAACATTACATTATGCTGTTATGAGATCATCACCCAGTGACCTTGCAGACTGAAAACAACCTGCCACCCAGGTGCAGAGCAACACAATCTGCAAACGGCGAGCAAACTGGGGCGGCTGCTTTTGTCTCCATTGGACCACATTCTCAGCCCGATAAAAGTTGGCCTCTATTACCAGCACACTGCAAACTGGCTTGTGTAGCTGTGTGTGTGTGTGTGTGTGTGTATGTGCGAAGGTCAATCGTGCCTAGAGATGGATGCGGTGTTGGCTTGGCTTCCTCCACAAAGCCCTGTCCAAATATATCAATATTTTTGGTCTCTAGGGGTCTGTGGGGCAGCAGAGGGTTGAGAGGATCAGCAGGGGGTAAAAGTTAAAGTGTGCCAGATCACCTCTGAGGGAGACACGTTTACATGCTCATTTGGGGGCTACAAGTTCCGCTTTACAGACTTTATTTTTCATTGCTATAGCCACTGGATAATCTTTGCGTAGGTGGGAGCCCTCATTAGGAAGAGAGCCTTAGTTTGAGTAAATTACATTTGAGTAAAGAGGCTAAATCAACAATAATATACTGTGAATTTCAGGGTTGGAGAAAGTGAGGTTATGTGCTTAAATTATCATATCAGAAGCTCTTGCTCCCCCTGCTGGTCAAAATTAAAATGTTGCCTTCCAGATAAGAAATATAGTTCTCATAAATACAGATGACCTCACTTCTGATAAGAGCTCTGTAATTTAGCATAGGCTTTCTCCATGTCTCATTCTAACAATGACCCCAGCACATTGCACTGACTGATAGGTGTGCAGTTTAATTACTGACACAATACACTGGCATTTCCCTTAAAAATGTAGTCTGTCAGCACTATAACAAGGGAAAACAATGATTTTTTAACACTTAAATTTTCAGATATCCTTAGTAAACTGTGTACGTTATTTTGTACTGCATTGCTTATCTATTTTGCGGTTATAAAAGCCTACATTTCCCATCTGAGATCAATAATGTGTTATAGCTGTGGAACAGCAACACTGAATAGGTGGAATATCATGTGCTCATTTAACAAGCTCTCTCTATAATCACAGGATAATCTTGTGGTTGCCATTAATAACCAGTGCACACATTATGTGTGAAAGCAGTACTGCTGCTAATGAATTACTCTGCAACAGCAGCACAGATTGTATCAAGGTGACCTACTGTTGACTCTGTGAGGCCTCCCACAGACACAGCGAGGCCCAGCAGAACGTGGTACTGGTACTGGGACAACGTCAGCAGCCGGGTGATGTAGGGGAAGGCTTGGGACGGTGCAATCCAGTTGAGACTGGCTGTCACCTCCCTGAAAGACGTGGAATACGACAAAACAACTATTACAAATGGCCACAAAATTGAAATATTCTACCTGAGGCTTCTTAAATTTCTATTTGCCTAGCTGAAACACTTTACATCTGAAAGGAAATCTAGACGGCGCATAGTTTCGCGATGTGCCAACTCCTGTTGTTGAATGTTACTAGCTTCAGGGCAGACACTCACGGTGTAAAGATACTCAGTAGCTCCTTTCGGTGGGGGATGTGTGGTACTGCAGGCTCTGTGCTGTGGAGGAGTCGCAGAAAGATGGTGCCAGCGTGGGCTCTGTAGCGGTCGATCTTTTCTGCTGCCTGCCGGGCTAAGCAGCACATCAGCTGGTTCACCCTGAACCCAGACCATGTCACATTGTTATACGGATGAGCGGTGAAACTTGGCGTATTCAAAACAAATACAATACCCTAAGGAGCTTTTCAATGTTAGTTGGAAATATTACACAAGGATATAGTTTTATAACCTCCTGTTTTGGTCAGAGTATTCTGTATAAGCAAATGTATATAAATAATACACAAGGATTTAATAATAATTTCACACAATTGTCATGAAATCAATTTGAATGAAAGACTGTTTCACACATCACATTAAAGCTCACAGGTCAGGGGAAAGCAGCTCGGGGGCACTGCCGGCCACCAGTAGAGTCACATCCAACAGACTGGCTCCTGCAGCTTCTCTCAGCCTGCGTTGACACACATGCACACACACACGCGCACACACACACGCGCACACACACACACACACACACACACACGCACACAAACTAGTTAATTACGGTCATTTATTGATCTCTTTTACAGCTAAATTAAGTGATGTTTAAAAAACACAAAAGATAAATATACAGTCTGCTGCTGTTTCTGCCATGTCTGCAGCAGTTTTACAGTCAAATAAGCCCCAGGGCACAATTTGTTTGTCTAAAAGGCAAACTGGAGGTATGCATTTGGAAGTCACACCCCGCCAAGAGGTGCAACAGTTAGGCAACACTCTCACCTGAACAGGTGGAAACAGGTGTACGGAGAAACAGTGGAACATGATTTTCAGCTTGGTGGCAAGCAACTCTCTGGGCTTTGAATACAATGCACTGAACCTCGTGAGTAAACAATGAAAGAGGCTAGCATCCTGTAACGGCCGCACACAAAAGCAGAGGAGCCGGCCACGTTACGTGTGGTCAGTCAGAGAGAAAGGAGAGTGACTGGCCCCACCCCACACACACACACACACACACACACAAGGTGACAAGCCAAGTGACATTCCAATGAGCAGGTTAGCATGGCCCGGGGCCACCAGTAAGACAGACAGCTGCTCCCACACACAGAAGGAGCGCATTCCTCCACCCCGGGGGGTGGGGCAGATATACGGGCTGAGTACACACGCACTCACCAGGCCCCGATGTCCCCCCGGCTGTCGGTGGTGTAGTCGCCCATCGCGTCCAGCAGGGCGGTGTACACCTGCCGCACGTTGTACGTGCACAGCGTTGCGTCTGGCGAACCCTGGGCGGACACACCCACCTTCACACACACTCTGATACGAACACAAGGAAAACACTTCTTTAGTTTCTGGAAACAGATTACAGTGATTTACTTGGGGGGGGGGGTGACTGGGATTGTTAGGACATGCAAGATTCTTTAGAGAGATAGCCAACGATCTTTAAACAAGTAAACAAGCAACAATACCCAACATGATAATAATACCACTACTAAAGCAAATGGATTGAATACTGGTAGAAATGATTATGGCAGATAAGGCCTGCGACAAGACAGGGCACTGGAGTGATGGATTCTAGCGGAGGGGAACGAATGGCAGACGTCGCCATTCAGGTCCAGCAGGAAGAGGCGGCTGTTGATTTTAGCGCTGCAGCCTAGGCTTGAACAAAGCCGTTAAGCTGCACGGCCGACGTGAGGGCTGGGCTGTGACGCGCTGGGAACAGGAGGCAGACTGCAGACCACCGCCATGCATTCGGTTCATTCACATGCTTCAGGTAGCAGCACAATAGGGCAAAAGAACAATATAAACATCAAGAAACAAGAAAAACATATACACACCGAGCTATGGCTGTGGCTGCATCCCTCCTGGCATCTATGAAGTTCACTTCGGCTTTGTTTGCAATGCGTATCGGGTGGAGGGCCTCCAGGACCTGACGGCGCAGAGACAAGAGTGCACAGACGCGTGTGAGGTGTGAGTGTGTGTGCGCAGTGTCTATACGTCGGTGGCTGTGAAGGTTCACGTGGCGGCACAACACACCAGCTGAAGCTTTCCCAGGATCATGAAGCTTGGCAGGGAACCCAGGGCCAGGGCAGACCCGCTGCGAGTCAGCACCTCTGGGCACTTCAGCCAAGCAGTGTACTGGGACACCAACAGCTCTGTGTGCGCGCACACACACACACACACACACGCCGCAGACTTTCCATTTGATTTCTCTCACAATGCAGTGGTTTTTAAAAAGTGCTGCTCGATAACGTTTAAATGAGCTTATGGTGGCAAGCGAAGTGGTTCAGTTAACAACCCTGTCGAGAGGGGAAGCGAGCTATATAATGCTAAAAGCATTTGAAAACCACGGGAAGCGCTGCAGTGTGTTGGCTGTATTTCTCCTCACCCTGTGTTTGACAGTGGGCCTGGCCAGGCCTGGTCTGGTAGTACTCCTGGCACAACGCTGCCAGAGCAGACACAGCGGCATGCTGTAGAACCAGGAGGACCATGGGAAAAGCATTAGCCAAACAAACAAACACCAAAGCCACCTCAGAGGTTGTTACATAGTTTGCGGTGACATAATGTAGTACATATGACAAGCAGCGGCTATTTCAATATCCATGTTGTTCGTTGCAGCCTTAGTGCATAGTTTGGCTATTTAGACCAGTGGTGATTTTCAGTTAGTTTCCTGTTGAATATGAGCTAAACACTTAGTCTACACATACAAGAAAAAAAACATTCCCCCACTTTGACAACAATAGTTACTCACTCACTCACTATCCTGGTACGGCCTACTGTACCAGAGCGGGAGGCCGGTGATGAACTTAGCCTAGTCACCACTGTACGTAAATGTTTTTTTTAGCTACCCACACCCAAGTGGGTAGTGCTTTGCGGCCCGGTCGTTGGGAACCCCTGCTTTAAACAACCCGTCATGTCGATATTTTGGTCTAGTAGCAGGCTACAATTGAACAAAATGCCTAACCTAACCTACAGCATAGTGGCTCAACAACCAGAAGATTACCTGCATTGTATCATCATCAACACTGTCGTTACAATACCTTCATGCTGTCCCTAGTCCCTGCAGACATGAGGTGAAGGCTCTTCAGCATGTCATCAATTAGCCACTGCCATCCAGCTGGAACCAGAGTCATGATCACTCAGAGCACTGATATAGCCCTGTGATTTTGGTATTTGGTAATCTAATAACACCATTGTCTTCATGCATGCATTACATTACTGCTATGACAATTAGTCAAGTCTGGATTAATTGAATACTGTATGAAAAGAACCTACTGATGACTGGGTCGTCCAAAGGTATTTTGGAGAGGGACATTTTCTCTATCAGAAAACAAGCTGCGGAATAAACCAAAGTCATAAGTAGCATCTGCCTGCAGTATACTCTACTGCAACACATTAGAAAGGGTACATTATATTTAACATGTGCTGCAACTGTTTAATGAAACACTTACTTGCAGGCCGCATCAGTTCACCACCGAAACCCCTAAATTAGAAAAATACAGCCCTATTACAGCATATTTAGCGTGATATCATGCCACTTTCATTACACTGTAAATACGGTATATTGTGTACAAATAAGGTTACAAAAATACAGGTAACATGTCCTGTTTACCTGTACTGCTTTCTGTCACAGAGCTGGAAGGAAATCAAGCAATGTGGCCAGTTAGGACAGATGGCCGTATACAATGCAGGTTTACGTGGCTCAAAGCAACTTCATTTGTTTGTTCAAAGTAGACTGACCGTCTGATGAATGTTCTTTAAGCCAGCCATACATTCAGAGGAGATTAACTCTGCCACAGGTCTAGACATAAGGGAAGGGAAAATAAGCCACGCAAAAGAGATTAAAGACCCCTTCCACGCCAATACATTTCCGTTGTACTTCATTTGCATATTTAGATTTTGCCATTCTCATACCTGCCAACATTTGGCTATGAAAAAGAGGGAGACTTTCTGGTTAATCTGCAAATAGCCTACATACTATACATACATACATACATACAACTACAAAAACTGCACAGCATTGTGACAATCTAGATGTTTTTTTAGATACACTAAGAGTTGTTAAATCACAAATGTTCACCCAAACACGTTTGTTGGAAACATGCAGTGCTGGCAGCAACGCAAACTTGGCTTGGCTTGGCTTGGCTTGGCTTGGCGCAGGGCAGGGCAGGGCAAGCCCATCCCTTAGCAGGGCAAACTAAAAAGGGTTTTAAAGTTGTCTGGAGGGAACCGTGTGTAACTTTGTATGTGTGCTATCAGAGAATGCAGATCGTTAAACAAACAGATTATAGAACCTTTGGTTAGATTAGCCATGTAAGGAAGGACCAGATGCGGATAAACTACCTGTTTGTCTGTGCACCCAGTTTGTACAAGGCATGGGTGATCTCTGCACAGGCCAGTATGCCCCCATGTCGAGCATGCAGGTCAATACCCATTGCCATAGGTAAAAGGTGAGGCAAAACTGAAAGAGATAAATGGGACCGTTTAGTAGACAAAAGCCAAATGACAGGAGGCTTCAGTCCATTTAGAAGACAACGCAGTCCAATGCATGGCAAATCTTTTTCTCTGCAGGTAAGGCGATATTGTTTACCTGTCGCTGCCATATAATCAGGTGCTTGAGGCGTCAGGTTGTGAAGTGCTTTGGTAGCTAGCTCTCGGATTGCCCTGAAAACCACATAAGTACTCATTACAACCGACTTTTCTTTACTCAACGTGTTACAGATATCCACACTACATCTTTAGTGCAAACATTATGTTTGGAGAGCATACGGGCTTACCTGTCCCAGTGGTTGATTTTCATGGATACCAAGTGGTCAATCATAGAAGTTGTATACTCTGGAAAACTTGCTATGTAGACACTGAAAATAAGAAAGCATTTGGGATCAATCCCAAAAAGAGAGCAAAAGGATTAGTTTGGTCAGTAATGGCTTCACAAAAACATATTTATCCAGTTTGAAAGTTTAGGCACGACCATCTGTTTAGAAAAATGTGACAGCTACGGGAATGTGTTTCAAACATTTAAGATGCCATTTGTTGGTCTCTTATCTGATACAGAGCACTGCAGACTCATAACAGTACCTTACAGAGTATTTGACTAACTATTGCACAGATGACCTGGGCATATATCCCAACGCCTCTTACCTAATGCTTAGAAAGCAGTTGGTGAGATTACCAACAGTATAGTAGTCTGCCGCAGTTAGGATGTCAATGCCATGAGGAAATGTACCCTGCGACAAGAGTATTTAAACAACAGATTACAGAGGTTAGTGTGCAGACTATACCATATGAGTTGACTTGTGTTGTTTAACAACAAGACTAGTGCCCTAAGGTTTGGCAGCAGACAAATCAGAAATCACAGTAAAAAAGGACTGGTATTAAAGTCATAATTTAATAGTCAGGTTTACGCTCTTGTCACAAACCTGTCTTCCCACATTCTCCTGGAAGGCGGCCTAGGATAAAGAGAGATGGAAATGAAGAACGTCAGCCCTGTTAATGTTCGCTCTTTTACTGATGCAGAAATAGGACGGGTCGGCACTTACTGAGGCTGCTCTCCGACAGTTTACATTTCGATCAAACACACCTGTAATCAACAGAGCACTAGAGAGAGAAAGACAAAGGATCAATGTATTAGCTACTATACACATGGAGTATCTTAATATGCATCTTTACATTTACAAGTTGACCTGTGGTTGCACAAAAATACAGCTTCTATATTTAATTGCATTAATGTTTGTAATCATGCTTTTATTACCTCTCGATTAGATTACTGCAATTCTCTTTTATCTGTTTAAACCAAAAGTTCGGAAATCGCCTACATACTTTTCAAAATGCAGCATATCGTATTTTAACAAAAACAAATATCACACTTATCTTATCCCCTCTGCACTGGCTCCCAATAAAATTATGCATCCATATCAACATGTTGCGATTAACTTTCAAAGCCTTGCACAACCAAACACCACAGTGCATCTCTGACCTAAACCCATATATTCCAAATAGACCTCTTAGATCAATATACTATAATTGTTAAGATATCCCCCTCACACCCACATCAAAACACGAGGTGACTGAGCCTTCCGATCTATTGCACCCAAACTATGGAATACTTGTCCACTATCACTTTGTTCCCTACACTATACTGACATTTTTATCAAACAGTTACAACATATTTTTTTATTCAGACAGGCTTTTGTTTAGATTTAAAAAAAATTTTTTTTATCTGACAGCACTTGTTCTATTATCTCTGCATATTTTATTTTAGGTTTATTGTATTTCACTAAAACATTTTATCTCCATTATGGTTGCTGTGTTTCTACCTTTATTTTATACCTACCATGTTGGTATTTTATTGTAAAGCACTTTGTGATTCTATATCTGTGAAAAGCACTATATAAATGCCCTTGCAGTACTAATCATACAATATCAATATTAAAAGAAAATAACTATTATAATTCAGCATACTTTTTTCCCCTGCATAGATTATGCAGGAGTTCGGCATAGTCCAACATATGCAGGGACCTGTACCGATTTAGTACTACCCATTAATACTGATCTTTTCATAACCTTTATCCATCACAGCTACTCTACTGTAACAGAATGCCAAGAGTGAAATACTAACTTCCTCATAGTCTCAGAATTTCCATTCAGACTAGGTTTGTCTAGGTCACGACAGGTCACATCTTTTTCATGCACCGACGGTACAGCAAACGTAGCTACTGTGACATTAAGTATGACTCTTATGGTGTAGTGAAACCGGTCTATGGTCATGGCTTTTATTTGGATTGCCTTAATGTGCTACATTTTCCAGTTTTGGAGTAAGTGGGGAGTCTGGGGACATTTAGTTTCAGGGAGGCACTATAAGGACAAACTGAAATAAAACACATGGTATATTCTCCTCCTCACACATTTCCTAACAGATCCAGGCCTGGAGCATGGCCCTTTGGTGACAGTAACGGCCCATGAGCTGCAATGCTGCAAAGACAATGAAAGAGTCCCGAGTCTGGGAGGGAGTCAGTCAGATGAATAAAGGAGCAGGACTCAGCTTGCCTGATGTCTTTTGCCAAACGGCGACCGAAACTGAGTGCAATAAGCGAAACCTGGCAGTGCTGTAGGCTAGGGAATGGGAGGGTGCGCTCGTGATTGCCACAGGTAATGGCAGTAACGGGGGTTCAAACAGACAGTGCAGAGCTGGTCTGAGGCCACAGGCCCACACATGCAGCCACAGATTTTAAAAAAAAAGTGCCGTTAATACAGACAACAACTGAGCTCATGTCACAGGATTACATTACCTCAATGATTGTTTAAGGGATGATTTGTGAGGAAAGGGCGGTGTCACTAAATGATATACAATTATATAGATTATTATTGTAAAATGTATTAAACAATTCAATGATGCAATATGGACTAACTAGCCATCAGCATTTGCATCTAATTATTTTACTCTCTAAATGAATCAAAGACAACCTACATAATGTATCAACTATGGCAATAATGGTTAATTGCAGCCTTAATGGCATTTACTACTCCCTTTGTGCATGGATTGGCTTTTTAGACCAGTGGTCAGTTCCAGTTAGTTTCCTACTGAATACAGTGTGAGCTGTTAATCACTTACCCTGCACTCACACCCCCGGCTACAGTCAGCTACAAAGCGACAGAGCTTCATTCATTGCAACGAGCACCGGGCGACTATGGGCGACAGTGAGTGAACGGTCAGCTAATTGACGACTGGGAAAGTTGACCAACATCGGACTTTGCTCAAATTTTCAATGACACGAGAAAACAATCAAGAGAGAAGATGTGTGTCAGCGATGTCCATCCCTCTTCTTGGCAATTAAAAATGGAGGAGAGCATGTTTGCTTGTTCATTTACCGGGACATAGATTTATACGTTTATTTACAATTTACGTGGTTTGTTCATGAGTTTATTTAGCCCACGCATGCATGTAGCAAAGCAGACACACTTCGCGTACCTCTTTGAGTGACAGGGCAGACACGCCCACCAACGACAGAGCAAACACGCCCACCAGCGGAGGCTACAGAGTGACCAGGCTACAACCAGCTACAAAAATCACTGACGGTGTGAGTGCAGGGTTAGTTTACACATTTGCCTGCTTTGACCACATCTGTACAATATGAAGTCACTCACTGGCTATCTTGGCATGGCTGTCATACAGAACATATGAACTTTTAAGAGAAAGCCATAACACTTTTTTACATTTTGACAGTATCAGCTAGCAGTTAAACACAATAACACAAACAACTCCCGAGAAGACGTTGGAACACGCTGAAAGCTTGATACACAGAAAGAAGCAGAGAATTACAAGGAAGGGATACGCAAGTGGGAATAGGATATGATGTAAATAAACTGATAGAACTGGTTTGAGGCAGAAAATAACTGCTCACAACCATACCGCATTTATGCAAATCAGGACTAACACATAGAACATATGCCCTAAACAGTCTTTCCGAGCTATTCTCAAACATGTTGTGTTAACAGGATATATAAAAAGGTGTGCCTCAGGTCAGGTAATGGTAGATTTGCAGGCATGGTTGTTGGGCACAGTAACGCAAGCAAGGGATATGAAGGTTACCTGGCGATCTGAGTGACAAAGGGTTTGAGCTCCGTGGGTTCATAGGCCCTGGCAAATGCCCAGCACACATAGCAGGCCGCGTCACGCACGTTGGAGCCCACGCTGCTTGCACCCCTCTTCTCATCGTATGTCAGGGCCTTCAGAATGACTGGGACAACTGCAATGCAAGAAAACACACTGGATGGTAATTAACTAAAAGTATTTGATGTTTCATGGAATGTATTAACCTAATATTAATATTAATTATATTATTAATTACGTTATTATTACATAAGGAAAATGGAGTAGAACTATTGTCTGACCCACAATAGTGGAAAATCAACAATTCAAAAACAAGAGGAAATGTAAATTATATTATAATAATTTATAATAAATATGAATTATTACATATCTTTCCTCGCAACATATTCACAATATTCACACAAATGTGAGGATTGCCTGAAAATACTATGAAATAAAAAATCGGACTGGTACTGATGTGTGTAAATGGAAAGTTTAAAGGCCACGGGAAGCCATTCTATGATGTAGAAAGTGTATCTGACCTGATGTTTGGCCTAATCTGCATACAAGCCGTCTAATAGGATACCGCACCTAAACATAATATCTTCTCAGATATCACTGTCAGGGTCATGTTTACCTATCAGCTGTATGCAAATATCTTGCACCTTAATTGACACATCATTTATATTTGTGACACAAGTAAGCCCGTGCGTCTATTTCAAGGGAAAAGGGACTCAACCACCACCACGACCAACATGCAAATTGTGGCTTGGGGCCTGACTAATATAAGATGCATCAGCGTTGCCTGAGGGCCCGTGCTGTTTGGGCTTATGGCCCCACCCCCTACAGATACAACAGCTCAGGGAGAGTGGAACCTACCACACAACTTGACATTAGCCAGAGGAGAGCACGGATACTCACAAACACATTACAGACCCGAACACATTACTGGCAGAAACACCCCGGTCCGGACACTGACACTGGCTGCCAAAGCCAGCGAAGAGACACGGCGTTGTGGATCAAACACCACAGAAAGACATAGCTACAGGTAAGACTGTTTTTATTTTCCCTCATAACCATTCAATAACAAGACAGCAACGTTTACTGAACATTCTCCTGAATATTATTTAGAGCTGTCTTATCAAAGACTGCCTGTGAATGAGTAGTTATTCAAAGAAGACAGGTGTGAATTTAATGGCATTTTAGAGATGCACCTGTTACCTGGGAATTTAGAACATGTTGCCTGCACTGTTTTGACTGACAAACCCTGAATCAGAGGTAAAAAAAAAAAAAATACAATCTACATACAATACAATCTAAAAACTTAAAATGGAAGAAATTTGTGGAAAATATACTGTAGCATTTAGATAGTTTAACAATACAATACTCTTATTCTATAAAAGCATTACCTTTAGTTAAATAAAAAAAATACATTCACAGGGAATAAACACTGTAGTGAATGGGTTGTATTAACATTGAGGCTACACATTAAAGTAAACCATGCAATATGGGCTCTTAATAAGGGAGTGGCTTTGCGTGCTGTGACACCTAGACAGAAACTTGAGTGACAACATCTTGCGACAGCGCACGACAAGCAGGTTCCTCCATACCGAGCCAGCAACGCCTAACTCGTGGCCATAGGCGATGCTTCAATTCAAAAGCCTAACGTGAAGCGTTTCAGGTGCCGTGCGCACCGCGGCGTCAACCCTGCCGGGTCACACAGATTCGCACACGGGCCTTTTCCTTGTTTGACGCACTCTCCCACAGTCTTGCGTCTTCAGTTTGTGTGAGCTCACTGGGACGGTGGTTCATAGCGGGGTGCATCCTACAGGTGCAGTCATGGGAAGCAGGTGGGAGGAGGTTCCCACGGCCACAGCGCAGGGTTTAAGCGAAGGCTGAGACAGGGAGCGTGTCTCTGCAGGCCCCTCCAGGTCTGTGTCAGCAGCGCTCGTGCCTCTCCTGCCAGCACTCCTTCCCACCTTGTGCCTAGCCAATCGCCACACATGGCGGGTTTAGAGCGGCGCGGTGGTGTCGAGAGGGGAGGTTGAAGCCTTATGTGGAGCGCCCCCCCAATGGGATGCTCTTCATCAGAGCACAAGCGCACCTATGCAAACATGCAGGTATTTTGCATAGGGTCTAACAGTATTCCTTATATTTGACTATTGCCCTGTTTGATGCTCAACAAAGAGTGAGCTAACAGTTGATGGAATAGATTAGCCTGGGGCTGCAGTGTTTTGTGCAGCCAGAGATAGTTCTGCCTGTACAGCCGAGGGGAGAAATGGAAAAAAAATAATAATGAAACCGCCAATATCAGCCAGTCTTCCAAGTGAACCAGTCAAGCAACCTTTTTAGGCTAATCCTCAGTCAACGAGAGCACTGAACAATTCACAATGGCCTGCTGTTTTATGATGACATTGGGTCACAAGTGGGTCACGCAATGCTTAGAGGTAGGGGTTGTTCATGAGATATCGCCACATATTAATCTGATCTTTAAATTGCATGCATTTATGATATACTTTTTTATTTTTTAAGTTAATTTCTTGGCCAGAGTATGACTACATCTGTGCAGAAGAAGCAATGGCTTCATAATCCCCAGATAGCATTAGAGTCTTTGGGTCACCTAAACCGTCTGCCACACCCACTTTCCCTTTCAGTGACGATGGACACTGTTCAGCAGCGCAAGCCCAAGAGGCCTCACTACATTCCCCGACCGCCGGGCAAGCCGTTCAAATACCAGTGTTTCCAGTGTCCTTTCACCTGCAACGAGAAGTCCCACCTCTTCAACCACATGAAATACAACCTGTGTAAGAACTCCATATCGCTAATGTCACAGAAAGGCCAAACAGCCAGGCAGCTCAGGGCCTTGCCAAAGATCCTCCCGTCTCCCATGACACCCGGGGACAGCTCTGGCGCCCCAGACGCCCCAGAAGCCGTGCGGGAAGGCCGGGCGGAGAGGAAGGCGGAGGACGGCACCGAGTGCGGGGAGGAAACGGAGGAGGTGGATGTCACGGGAGACGGGGACGGCGCGTCCGAGCCACGGCCCGGCGCGGGGCGAGAGAGCGAGGAGAACAAATCACCCGAGCCTCTGCCGCACACGTCTGCCTTCTCCCCCGTCACACCCAACCGAGACGGAGGAGAGCTCCTCAAGTCGCCCTCGCAGCAGCCAGAGGAGCCGGCAGTGAGCGGCCCTGCGTTCTCCTGGAGCCCCCTTTCCCCCGCCATGCACTTAAAACCCCCCACCATGGTCCCAGAATATTCCTACGTCCTGCCGGAGCGCCTCCTCCAACCCCTCTACCCACCCTACTACCTACCAGCAAGCCACGGGCCAAGCCCTCCTGCCTTCCGCCCAGAGACCCTGGTGCCCCAGAGGCCGGTGGTACCACAGCCCATGACCCCTTCCCTGTTCCACTCATACCGATACTGCCCCTCCCTGCACCCTGCGCCCCCCGCGCTGCATTACGGCATGTACGGCAGATCTCATGAGGTCTCCGTGCCCATGCCTGGCTCCAGGTATCTCCCCTTGGATCTGTACGGCCCGGCCTTCGGGCCCAAGGACTGTGAGCTGTATATGCACCTGCGTCCCCACGGCGACCCCCACTGCGGCAGCCGGGAGCCGGGCGGTGGGGGAGACAAGAGCACCAGGCTCAGCCCGGCGTCGGGCTGCTCGGCGTCGGGGTCCCCGGACCGGCCCAGCCACTCCCACGTGATCCAGAGGGACGCCGGCGGTCCCCACTATACCATCCTGGGGGAGCCACAGTCCACCAGCCACACATCGCCCCTCCGGCACACAGACGCAAGCAGAGAGGACTCTGCACAAGGCCTGCTGCAGCTGAGAGGTCTGCCCGGTGACAGAGGGTAAGAGTAACCATTTAATACAGGGTGGCCTTACTTTCCTCTAATAGAACTAAACAGCACTAAAGCTTAAATGGTCTTTTCCTCTCAGGTCACCAGTGAGAAGACGACAGCCCACCGCAGTTGTTCTGGGGGAATGTCATGCCTCCCCGTCACCACTAGGGGAGGATGTGGCTCCACTCAACCTCTCCATGAGAGAGCAGCACGTGCCCAAGGGGCTCACCGCTCCGGCCGACGGGGAGGACGTGCCTTTGAACCTCAGCCTCAGAGGGCCGTCCGGCGGACCCCCTGCCTCACGCAGCCGGGCCGGTGGGCCTCCGCCCCGCGAGGAGCCTGGTGACCACCAGCGGCAGACGGCGGCCCTGGCACTCTGCCAGTTGGCCATCGCCAGCTCCGCGTGTGCTGTCCGCAGAGGGAGACCCGCGGAGAGCTCTGGCGAGCACGGGGGGCCCTGCTCTCCCTCTGCGCCCGCTGAGGCCCTCGGGGAACGGGCCGCGCACCTCGATGAGGGCGCGCGGGCCGCTAGGGCGCGGGCGGGGCTGAAAAGAGCCACCTCTAGCCTGGCCGCACGCAATTGCCAGAAAGCCGCCAAGAGAGCCAAGGGGAAAGACTCAGAGCGAGCAATGAGGAGGAGGAGGCATCGCTGCTGCTAACAGCATGGCAGCGTATTGCTCAAGTGTATAAACTGTGTACTGCTCAGTATATAAACTGTATAGTATGTATATATGTATACATACATGTGTAGAGAAACCCCCTAACATTCATTAAACTACCCTGTTAAAGATGAACCTCAGAATCATGATCAAATGTTTACCAAGCACTGAAAATTTGACATTTAGAAGAGCAGAGCACCCCCCGCCTCCAAACTACAACACACCTCCTTTAGTGCACCGAGTTAACGGTAACCGTCATGTATTAGATACCACCGCGGCAAAGATGGAACACGC
This sequence comes from Typhlichthys subterraneus, assembly GCA_027564835.1. Taxonomy (NCBI): domain Eukaryota; kingdom Metazoa; phylum Chordata; class Actinopteri; order Percopsiformes; family Amblyopsidae; genus Typhlichthys; species Typhlichthys subterraneus. The sequence goes on along the minus strand of JAODUH010012979.1, from coordinate 1,216 downwards.
TGTATATACACCTGGTCGTAATATTTAAATATGAACAAACAGTATATAAAATGTTTATTACGGTGGTGTGATGTGTAAATATTACTGAATAGAAAACTAACATAAACACTCATTTGAAATGATTCTCTGCGTCTCTCATAATAATGTTTCCATGTGCGTTCTGCTGACACGTACCATCTGAGAGCCTGGAAGGCAATAGCAGGCCTCTTCTGCCCAGCTCAGCCAGCGCCAGGCACCCTCCATGCCAAGCGTTGTCGGTTTCTTGGAAGCTTAACACACACACACACACACACACACACACACACACATCACAACAAGCAGAGCTACTAGTGGTGCATAGAATGCACTTTTTGACAATTTCATAATTTGATAACACTGACGATTTATGACTGCTTATTAACATCTACCTGAAGCAGTCCAGCATTGATCCAACCACCTCATCTGCCAGATCTTTAGGAAGCCTCCCGGTTAACCTTCCAATACTGGCGTTTAGACAAGATCAACAGGTAAACTGGTGCCATTGTTATTATTATTATTATTGTATGTCAAAACCACTTCTATATAGTCCGTCAGACATAAAAGACTGCTTGTAACGTTTCAGCATGAAAGGGTGTACTAGAGTATAAAAGGGGAAATACAGGATACCATAACACACTCACACACACACACTATGTCATACACTATGTATGACGCAAGGGGTTTTACAATACTCGAGACATTGTGTCGTAATAGTACTACTGTAGCTATAATACTAAATCTTTACTGTATACACCAGACATGCACATTTTACCCCTTAGCAGCTGACCAGCGCACAATTGTTTCCTTGTCTTTGAGGCCCACAAGCAGTTGCTCTGTGAAATGGCAGGCAGACAAATGATAAGTCTGAGTGAGCAGAACCAACCAGGATTAAGAACACCTGGGAGGAGGCAGAGAAACTGACCGATGACGCTCTCCACTTCCTCTGGGATGTCGTAGTCCTCCTCCTGGTCCTGAGCCTCTGCACAGGGAGTCACTGCCTCTATGACTGCAGTGGACTGTGACAGAGCCAGGTTAGCTGCTAGGGAACGGCTTCCTCTCTTGTACCTGGGAGGATAGACGGTAAATGGGAAGGAGAGAAAGAGACAAACAAAAACAGTCTATAGAATAAATCAGCAGTAAAGACAAGGAGACAACTGATAAATAAAAAACAAACAATACAAAAACAATAAAGAAACGA
>JAODUH010012968.1:0-28325 GCA_027564835.1 Typhlichthys subterraneus | reverse complement strand
CCTGATCTTGTTTATACATATTTATGTAAATAAGACACATTTGAATTCAGAAAACAGTCAAATATATAGTTAGACTTTATCATCAATAGTTAAAGATTGTGTAAAGTAGACATACATTCATGTTTTGAGTTTGTCACACCACAGAAAAAGGTCATATTAACCACCCAGCCAAATTTGAATTAATAAAAAAAGTCTATAAAATTATGTTTCAAAGTGTGAAAATATAACCATCATCTGTTCTCAAGCGCTGGATGTGTCAGCAGAAGGCGCTGTAACCACACCCATCGTGTTCTACCGTAAACTCTACACCACCAAAAGGTTTCCTTAGCCGCACAGTGATAGGAACATGTCTACGTGCATTTTATGAGTTGTGTTTTCACTAGATAGATGTATACTGGTTAAGGGATTAGATTGTGTCAGATTATAAATTATAATGTTATTTGATTTGTTATACTTTTCTTATTTTATTTTTATTATATGATTTATGTACGTGTACAAACCACACCCCGCTTTTATATCTACGTTACCATTATTACTACTCATGTCCTGGCCAATAGAGGGCGATGTATAGATGTTAGCAGAAGAAGACAGGCGGAAATGGTAATGTGTATGTCCTGTTCAGGGAACTAGTATGAGTGGCTATATAAGGGTTAGGGGGTGTGGTTAATGGGGCTGATTCCATTTCTCACAGGGCCTTACGGGACTGTGGGGATGTGTTTTCAGACCACGGCCGTGGCAAATTGTATCTTTGGATTGTTCATAGCTTTTTAATACATATATCTATTATTCTTAACACTTTTGAGTCAGAGTCCTCCTTTATTCTTTCTGGCTAGATTAGTAATACGTAACTGTCACGGCGAAGCAGGCAGGGTGGACCCAAATGCAGACCAAGGTTATAATAGTTGTTTTATTTTGTTTTGACTTTTTGTTTTCAAATTCAGTTTAATTTTAATTCGTTTTTAGAGTGGGTTTGGTAGTTTAGTTTAGTTTCTATTCTTTGAAAATGCTTAGTTTTTATTAGTTTCGTGTTAGTTTTTAGTCTTTAAAATGGGTTATTTATCAAGGTCAGAAAAAAGTGTGGGAGCCAAAACTTCCATCGCACACTATTGCTTGTATTATACATAAATAAAATAATGTGAATTTGTGCTTCTGACACAGGGTGTTTTTGTAATTTCATATTCTATGTACAGTAAAGTTATGGTAGTAAAGAGAAACTTTCTTAATGTACATTGGACGCTAGGATGCCTGCTTGTAATCGTGTTACTTGTTTAATTAATCTGCAGAGTCAGCGGTGTTCGCCACGGAGTAACAGCTATCTACCGTAGTTGCAGTGGTAGGCTTAGATAAGTAATCTAGATATTTGGAAACACTTGTATTTAATCTTCTTTCGTGTACAACGCACGTATACGTGTTTCGACACGTGTGGATTGTAACAATAAATACAAATTTCCTTTACACGAAGTCAAGTGGAGGTATTTTCCATGTCGCTACACACAGGAGCAGCTAGGAGCTGTGTTAACGAGCACACAACCAACGTCAGCCCTCAAAGTATTGTGTAATTAAAACTCAACAAAACATCATAACATTTTAGAGAGATGAAAACTAAGAACATTTACTCTATAATTGTATTTTATTTTAGTTAGTTTTGCAACCAGACAATTACAGTTATAGTTATTTATCTTTTTTCTGTAATGTCTAGTTTATATTTTTATTTCAGTTAACGACAATGTTTTTTCCCACTTAGTTTTCGTTATTTCGTTCGCTTTCGTTTACGCCGCTCCCGGGGTGAAAGTGAACGTTTCAACGGGAAAAGTATTAGGATACATTTCTCAGTTCAAAGTGTTTTCACTGTTTGATTGGTTTTTGCAGTAAATGCAACATATTTCCCAAGTTAATGAGTAATCGTGTTCATTTATCGTGATTGACCAAAATAATTGTGATTAGGATTTTTTCCCCATATTCCAGCCGCTATAGTCAGCCATTTTGTAATCTAATACACTTTTGTCAAATTTACCAAATATCTCCGCGTGGTCCACTAGTTCACCGTTATGTGTGTGCTGAAAAAATGATAATCTGGTGTTTCTACACAGCCACAAAGTGGTGCAGACCACACGCATAAACAACAGCATCCTCGCCTTTGCAATGTGTGTCCAATGTGTGGGGCGGAGCTTCTAAAGAAGCGCCCTGTGGCTTTGAAGGGACAGCTCTCTTTCTTTGTTGCTCTGGTGCCAGCATCTTTGCAGTAGATGTCTACCTGTAACCCCCCCATCCAATTATAATAGGTCAACTACAGTATAAGGTCTATTGTATTTAGCCTTCATACAAACAATAATTGTGAAATCAGCATCAAATATAAACATAACTCAACTTTGTGTATTTCTTTTTGGTTTCTTTCTGTCTTGTATGAAGGGTTTATTTATTTATTTCTGCCAGTAGGTGTCAGTAGAGGTTCTGATATGCCATTGACTGGCTGTTATCTCATGAATTAGTAAAGTAAACACCGTAAAAGTAAACACAAACAGAATAACAACTGTTATTCTATTACGAGTTAAAATCAACTGTTTAAATGTGTTTACAAATCATTTACCTGTTATTGCATAAAGTTGGCCTATATCTTAAATATATATACAGTGTATATGCTGATATAACATTTTTGTCGAGCCCTACTTTTGACGCACACACACTGTGCGCATAAATATTCTTTCCAGTTTGCCAACATATCTATTACCACTAGCCTCGATAGCAGTATCGATAAGATTAGACCTTATTGATTTTCGTATTTTGAGAAATGTGGGTCCTTAAAGAACCTGGTCTCGATCCGTATCCCTATATCCGGGACTCGAACTCTTGACATTCCAACTGGGAGTATACCATCAGATTATCCTGCCCACTGCTGATAATTCCTCGATGCTATCGAAATGTCCCCTGAATTTGTTGTGCGACCACAGCTACTCTCTACTAAACAAAACATGCAGTGGTCTCTTTTCCCAGAGCTGTGTATAATACTTACTGTGTGTGCGTGTGTGTGTGCGTGCGTGCGTGTGTGTTTGGTGGGAACTGGGGAAAGCCTGTCTGATGTTGTTGCTATTTTTAATTGTGTGCGTGTGTGTGTGTGTGTGTGTCTGAGAGAAAGAATACTGGTTTCTTTATTTAGAACTGGCTGGAGGCTCTGCCTGTCAGACCCCTGTGTGTGTGTGTGGTGTGTGTGTGGTGTGTGTGTCTGTGTGTGTGTGTGTGTGTGCGTGTTAACAGGAAACTGTAAAGTACTGCCCTTCTGTCACCTCTGGCAGCACACACACACACACACACACACACACACACACACACACAGTATACTGTATGCACACACACAGATATAACTAACACAGTGACCCTCTCCCCTCCCCCAGGTGAGTCTGGACTCCCGGGTGAGGGAGGGGATCAACAGGAAGATGGCCGCCCCCTGCCCCGGCACCTTTGAGGACGCCCAGCTGCAGATCTACACGCTGATGCACCGGGACTCGTACCCACGCTTCCTGTCCTCCTGCTTCTACAAGACGCTGCTGCAGGCGGGGGGCTCGCGCCCCTCCTCCGAGTCCTAGGACAGCACCCCTCTCTGCCCCCCCCCCCCGCTCCTCCAAGTCATAGCCTCCCCACCCCTGAATCCTGCAGGGGGCACTGTCTCTCCCTGCCCCTCCTTGCCAAAGACTCTCTCTCTCTCTCTCCCATCTGTTTCTCATTGGTCATAACATTGACCACCAGCAGGGGGCAGTAGGAGGACGTGATTAAGGATCCTAAGTACACATTTCATGGGACCTCCTATAAATGCATTATATGTATTAGTTTGGAGGAGCATAGGGCACTGGGAGCCAAACGTCTCCGTTGCCATGGACTCCCGGCGGATAATCTGCCAACGCCGGTTGACAACGTCCGGAACAACTCACGAGCCAATGAGAGCCGGACATCCGAGTGCCAGACCACAGCAGTGACTCCGCCCACCCCACTGGCCACGCCTCCACACCATTCATTGTGTGTGTGTGCGTGTGCGTGCATGCAGGACGGCCCCACCCTGAGACGGACGACGGCCTCTCTCAACTGGAAAACACAAGGCGCTCCTCCGACACTCCAGACTACTGAATGAACAGGCGGACTGTGTCTATTTTTTAAACAGATGACTGTACGCACACGTTTCTTTTTCCTGCATCCTCTCCACTTCCTGCTTCACAGGAAGGGGAGGAGTCTTGTGGAACTGCAATACCATGACCAGCCCCAAACACCTTGACACAATGCCAGAGACACTGCAATACATCACTGGAGATAAAACAACACACACACACACACATACAGTATATGCACATAATGCACGCACACAAACACAGAGATATATGTGATTACTGTTCTTATGGGGGACCTTCTGTGGTATTAATCTCCTTGTATCCTGGATATCCTAACCCTCACCAAAATACTAAAATAAGCTCTTTCTATCTTGTAGCTAAATAAACACAGTTTGCAGTTTGGTTGCCAGGATATTTCACAATTAGCACCCCTTTGTGGTAAATACGTGAAATAGGCGTAGTTGTTTATAGCCCATGGAATTCAAATAGGATGGGTTATCAGTCAATATCAGTGTTGTGCTGTGATGCATATACCCACGGTGTGAAGCTGCTACTGGTGTGACTCAATCCAGTTGTGGATGGTAAAACCCCAGAATAGAGTTGGAACTATATTGGCATTTCTAAAAAAGATCTGCCTTGAAAGTGAGCTTTACAACACAGAGTCGCTACTGTTGTAGGCGGACATACAGTATTTGCAAGTCTGAACTGGGAAAAGCGTCCTTACTGGAACTATTGACATCCCTGTGTTTTTAACTTGTTGATTGTAGCTGATAAAACCGCTAATAACTACGTTACTATAACACATTTCAAAGTTATATCTTTACATATCCAGTTGTATGTATATTAATTAATGTAGCTACATCTCGACTTGCATTTCGATGTTCTTTAGTAAGTAAAAAGTATTAACTTCTAATTTTTTTAAATTTATTTGATGGTGTGGGCAGCCATGTTGCTATGACGTCAAGTTTGAAATAGAATTCCAAGATGAGGGGGTTTTTTATTATCATTTTTTCCAATGTCGGAAGTTGGAACTTCTGAGTTCCGGGATACGCTCGAACGCAGCATAATAATAAACATGAATGTTATGTTGCTTAATGGTCCATAAAAAACGTATCATTGGAGTCACTAAAGTACTTCTTTAACCCCTGAGAAGACAACTATGACTCTCTCAACAATGAGAGTGCATTTTCCAGTCAAGAAAGAAGACAGTGATTGTCTCACAGGTTCCCCAGAAATACAGTAATCTACGTAAATGTGTGTGCGCGCACGCACACACACACACACGCTGAACCTGTCCAGGTGTTGCTGCTACCCTTTGCCTCTGTGACCTCTGACCTCACCACTGTTTGTCGCCCATTCAGAGGCCTACAGTTGATTGGCTGCTAGAGGCCTAAGGGCTGTGGTTGGTCAATTCAGGGAGGGGGGGGCGGGAGGAAATCCCAGGCGCAAAAAACCTAAACATTTTATATATATATATATATATATATAAATACAGAAATAGAGGAATGAAAATGTTATGTGACACAGAATTGTTACACACAGTGCTTTATGGGAAATGTAGTTTTAGGACTACAGACAAGATGAAGTGATGGTCTACATTTTAACCAGATGAGTAGTTCAGAATGCATTTAGTATTAATGTTATTTATTTTTTATTTTGTTAAAACTGTGATTTTTGATTGTACAAATATAAACAGAAACGCGTAAACAACCAGTGACATGTCATTTTGTGAGCATTTATAACACTAGTGTCACTGTGTGCCTCGGACACTGACTCAGCTGCTTGCCTTTGGGGTTCTGTTTACATAAAAACAAGATGTTCCTTATATAGCAGAAAGAAGAAGAGAATGTTCTCCATAGCTGGCAGTAACCTGAAACGTTTTTGATGTGGCCATTCATTCTGTGGCCTCTTTACATACAAGCAGTCTGTACCCTTCCAGTTAAACATGGCTCAGCAGAAACTAGCATTTACAAAGTAGGCTACACTTATTCTCCAATGTATTTCTCTCCTTATGCACGCACGCACATATAGTACATGCCCACACACACCTGCATCTTATCATTATAAAGAACAACGCCTTTTATACCCTTCTGTAGAACAACACCAACAGCATTTTATGTTCTGGACAGGGGCGAAACAGCTTCAACTGTCCAGTTGTGTGTGCGTAATATAGGTAAATGCTGCTGACCGGTGTTGTGCCAAAAAGTGATTTCCTGACAGAAAGTGATTTTGCGCGCTCCCGCGGACGGCAGCCTGTTAATTTGATATATAATACATTAGTAAATATAAATATAGAAATATAAACAATGATATTACACGTCTACATATCAAACACACACACAAGCATCGTAAATACTGTAGTAGCACATAATCGTCATGAATTATTATAAAACTGCAAACATTTATATGGCCACAATTTTTTTACAAGAAGCAAGTGTCACAAAGTCACACATTTGCTATTATCGTATACAATAACTCAGATTAATTCGCACGTTTTGACTTACTGATCAAGAAAACAACAGCTGTAGACGCGAAAAATCACTTTCTGTCAGGAAATCACTTTTTGGCACAACACCGGCAACAGATCGTGCGTGCGCGCACACACAACACTGGTATGTGAAACCTGAAAAGCAGATAAATTCTGCTGGTGTTAGTCACCAGACGCCATGAAATCGCTATGATGTACAGTATGTGATGTCCCGAAGTGCAGTTTAGTCAGGACTACTTTGTCAAAGTAATATTTTATCAACTTATTTACATTTGAGGTATGGCTCTGTTCTGGGAGCTCCCTGCCCTTTCCATGCGCGTACGTGGGAAGCCCTTTCCATTCGCGTACGTGGGAAGCCACATGCCGGGAGAGCAGCAAAGGGACCTCCTCACTTGCGCTTGTGCAGTTTGCTCAAATTGTTTTTTTTCCCCTTTCTATTTATAACATCATACAGTTTACACCTTTACTGTATTTAACCAGGTAAAATAAATGATCGCTTTTACAAGAGAGATGTGGCCAATAGATTATAGCCTAAAACATCCACATACAACATATAAACGTACAATGTCAACCATTCAAGTACACCACATCAAATTAGAAAGCATAAAACTGTGAGACGTAATCAATTCTACTGAAGGCAATGACAATCATGGTCCCATTTCAAGACCAATGCTTTGTATGAATGTCATTCTGTACATTATTCCAAGCAGGGGTGGCAGCGATCTTAAAAGCTGAATATGCTGAGAGCACAGGCTAAGGTACAGTGCATCAGGAAAGCATTCGCAGCTTTTTTCAAATTTGTTTACGTTTTACGAATTATTTTGTTTGCTCAAAATTCTACACACAGTACCCCAGAATGGCAAAAAAGCTTAAAAGTTTTGCAAAATGTATTAAAAATAACTGGATTTGTTAAAAATAACAAATCCATTTTGTAATAAGGCTGTAACATAAAATGTGGAAAATGTAAAGCTCTGTGAATACCTTCCGGATGCACTGTATAGATAACATTCAACCAATGAGTGCATGCAGGGATAACTACAGGAATGTCTACTCAGGTTTCCCATGGGGTTACAATTGTGTGTGAGTATTTTTACTACCTTCAACAGAACGTGAAGCAGTGGTATACTAACGTTTGTTAACAGACATTCAGCATTCATTTACCACACAATACCAGATGTCCAAGGCATTCTTTTTTTAGCTCTAAAGAAAAAGCTTAATTTACAAGAAACTTAGTTTCAACTTGAGCTTAGGGAGAAGATTTGCAATGTGCTGATTTTAAAAGACAATTGGTGAAAAATATTACTCCCCAAGTACTTATTAATTACATTTTAAGTGCAGAAGTATCCAGCTATTGTACTGTAAGATAATAGTTTTTGGTGATAAATATTAATAAATACTTATTAATTACATTTTAAGTGCAGAAGTAGCCAGCTGTTGTAAGATAGTTTTTGTCAAATTCAGTTACTATCTCAGGGACCACTACTTGTCCGTTGCGCATGCGGAAACAATAATCTGGTGTTTCTACACAGCCCTGCCTCTGCCAATGGAAACACAACGTGGTGCAGACCGCACCAGACAAGACTCAGCCGTGTGAATCAGCCAATAGCATATTTCCTAGATAGAGTTCAGCTTCCGGTAGACAGCCAGACAGACACAAGTTAACCATGCAAGACAGACCATTGATTTACTGGATAATCAGTTCACCCGACTAGGATTCAAGAAACTAGGTCAAACCACAAGGACAACTTTCAAATGCATTTATTTAAATGAAGGCTCATTTCTGGTAGATACGGTTTTCATCCAGAAGCAATCTCCTGTGAATGCTTTACAAACAAATAGTTGTAAAAGCTTGAATACAAACATACATATTATTTAATTCATTAACTGAAAATTACATTCACATGTATTTAGTCTGTCATCTCCTGTATCGAGAAACTTATCGAGTTGACCAGCCATGTAGGCAAGTGACTGTTTGGAATAACTAAATTAATATCCATTTAGTTTTCTAACCTATTAATTTGAATTACATTCTAATCTGTCAATCAATCCATCACATCCTAAATATTACCTTATCTGCTGATATGAAAAATATTGCCGTGGCAATAAAGAAATGAAAATTATCAATAGACTAACAACTTTAGTATGTTGCACGCACACACGCACACCTCTAAAGCAGAAGTCTATTATCATTCAGGCTCGTCATATTTAGCAGATTTGTGGATAATTTCAAAGAAATAACTTTTCATAAGAAGAGCTCAGATAATTGGGTAATATATCTGTCCATTCACTTCCATGCAAGGTACAGTAGCCTCAAAAAGGTATTTCATTCACCTCTCTTACAGCCACAGTACACTGGAGAATGCAGAATGCTCATTGAGTAATTAATATACAGTGTTAAAAATAATTTGACACGTCTATTTTGCTTCATTGTTCTGTGGTCAGTTTTGCTCAGCGGTCAGTGTCTCCAACGTCTGAAACACCAGACTTTGTTTACAAAAGCAAAAGGAAGCGGATGGATAGACAGCAACTGAAGGAGTTGCTGTTGAGGTCAGTCTTTGAACGTCTCAATGCACTGTACAAACCAATGATCCACTAAACCGCCATGGCACTTTCAAACATGATTGACAATCAAAAGCCTTCCAAATCAAATACAACATCTGTTTGGCAGAGGAATGGACTTATTTTAGATAAAACTTAACGCACAATGAATGAAAGAAAGGCACACGTTTAGTTTTCAACCAGAAAAGTAGGATCAAAATCAAAGTGCTAAATTACATGCTATACTCACTTCAAATATATTACAGGCGTATGTGTATGTAGAAAAGAAAAAATGTACATCTTTCAAGTCAAATTCACGATATGTTTAGTGGAGTCTTGATTCTCACGCCTCCCTCCAACACCTCAGCAGAACTGGAGAGAAGAGATCATGTCAAATAAAAAGACATTTCAAGAAGAAATGCTGACACCAGAGCAAACTGGACAAGCGTTTATGACATGAACACATTCATCTTCTCACCCAGCAAATCAAAGTAATGCTAGTAGAAACACACACATCTCAGTGTACCTTTGTGTAACTTTAAAGATCTTCCCCTCATTGCCTTTAAGGCCATCACCCACTGAAGGCATCAGAGTTTTAGACGGGGTCAACGCACTACTATGAGTTGAAGCACGATATGGGCGCGGCCATTTCACAATCTGGTGCCAAAAGCAACTTTTTTCCATTGACTGCCATGTTAATCTGAAGACGTTAAACTTCGGTAATCGGCTGGTGCCAGAATGCCCCCCCCCCCCCACACACACACACATATGTATGTATACGTTTCCGACTTCTGCGCACCACAGACCCCTTTGTGGCCGAGTTTCTGTTGTTCCCCATCGCTTCCACTTTGTTAAAATACCACTAACAGTGGACCGTGGAGTATTTCGTGAATGGATTTATTGCACAACACATCACAGTACCACACTTGAGTTCAGTGAGCTCCGAGAGCACCCATTCTTTCGCAAATGTTTATAGAAGCAGTCTGCATGCCTAGGTGCTTGATTTTATACACCTGTGGGCATGGAAGTGATTGGAACACCTGAATTCAATGCTTCAGAGGGGTGTCCCACTACTTTTGGCAATATGGTGTAGCTCTTTATAATGTGCGGCACCGCCCACTGGCAGGTCGAGCTCAAGCCAGAAACATGCACTGAATATCTGCAGGTATTTGAGCTACTGAGTTAGCTTCTCTTTACATTTCAAACGTTGCATTTCTTGACACTCCACTTAATGACGTCAGCGTTGGCCTTTACCCAGACGACTTTATCTTGATTCAGGAAAAAAAAAAAAAAAAAACTTAAATTCTAATTGCACTTGTCTATTCTTTTCGGTTTGCTTTGTTGTGGCTGGTTAAGTGAATGACACGTTCCACAACAGTTGGTCGCGGTAATGCACCAATCGCCAATTATATAAAGGAATACAAGATGCACTTGCACGGTGTGATGTTTTACCCTATTCCAGAGCAGGGGCCAATTTGACCACAAGTGTCTGCTGCCCTCTAGTGGCAGCGGTGAGGTACTGACCAGGCATGTTTTTCATGGTCAGACTAGAGTGGGATCATCAGAGTGAACAATTACCTTCCATCGGTTTCCACAGGTGTTACACACCACAAACGTAGTCATGGGCTCATCAGCACTGCGAGTCTGCACCTGAACACACACACACACACTGTATAGAGCATTGTAACAGTCAGTGTCTTTATGGCGTGTTCACTTGTAGAGCGAACAGTTCTTGCTGTGTGTGTGTGTGTGCCTGGGTGTAGGAACAGTTCTTGTTCTGTGTGTGTGTGTGCCTGGGTGTAGGAACAGTTCTTGTTGTGAGTGAGTGAGTGAGTGAGTGAGTGAGTGTGTGTGTGTGTGTGTGTGTGTGTGTGTGTGTGTATGTGTGTGTGTGTGTGTCTGTGTGTGTGTGTGTGTGTACCTGGGTGTAGGAACAGTTCTTGTTTTGACACTTGCTACAGCTGAACATGTCTGTCTCCGTCCCAGACACCTTGGACAGCTGATGCTCTCTGATGGACTCTTTAGTCAGAGTCTCCCTGATCTGCTTCAGCTCTGCGCTGGCCATCTCCTGCACACGCACACAGACACACAGGTTTTAAAACTGAGGGCCCGACAGTTAACAGACGCACCAAGAACCCCCCGTCTCCACCACCATCACAGGTACGTACCTCCGCTGTCATGGTAGCGATGCACTGGGGCGGGATGCTCCCAGTGAGCACCTTGCGTCGGAGCTCTGGGTTCTTCTGGTCCTTCAGGTTGGAGATGCGGCTCCTCATGCGAGTCTTGTACTTCATGTCTGTCGCCCGGAACTCCTGGAAGACCAGTGGCCAAGGGTCAAGGAGAACACACACACACACGCGCACACAGTCTCTCAAATGGACTACGTGCGCCCCTAGGGGTACCCAAATGTTACTGCAGTGGGAATGTCAGACAATGGAAAATGATGATAATGATTCTAACACCGACCAGCAAAACAGGTCAGAAACTTAAAACAAATAATATAACACTGTATATTGGTAAAACTGGTGTTCCTGAAATCATCAACATTGAATGTTTAACCACTTCTTACAATGCAACAGCCTACCAGTTATGTAATATAATAATAATACATTTCCAGTATGTTGCTCTATGAATAAAATACTGAAAAATATAAAAAATACTGACAATTATTAAATAAATGTAAGAAAAAAGGGCTCAGAAGCCAAAACAGATTTGAGGACCACCTCGTTCTAAAGTAGACATATTGGACGAAGTCCACTAAGTCCAGATCTGAAGGATATGATCTTCAATCTGTGCAGAGAGGTGTTCGCAGTCAGCACCGATGTTCTTGTAATCTCCTGGGGAAACGAGAAACAAGAAGCATGATCATACGCTCCCAGGAAACCCGGAGGGAACGCCCAAAAGTAACTGTGCCACATAACGTCACACGTTGAAAGTATAGTAGTACAGTATCTTAGTTATTGCTCTATAGCCAAATAACACATACAACAATATTACATTCAGTGTTGGGCAGTAATGAGTTACTGTAATATTAATAGTGGAACAAATAAATATTCTTCAAAACAGTAATACTATTAAATGTATTAATGAATTAATTATTATTAAAGCGTTAAAGTAACGCTGTATTACAAGAACTTCTTCTTATAAAGATGTGGGTCGTATGCTTCTGAGTCAAAGATATGCCATAACCTAGGGATACGCCTATATATACACGATTGAGCAGCAGGTCAGGGACACGTCAAGCGTCCAAGTGAATGCTGGTACAGGAGGACGCATTTGTTGTTAATTATTGTTATTAAATGTTCGCTGTCAATTCCATAAAAGATACCCTGGCCCAGTCGTAACCGAGCTCCAGAGCCTAATGTTCCGGAGCTACTCTTCGTCAATCAGGCCTGGTGTATAATGACTGTATTTTTTAAACTGTCCCTTATATATTGTTTGAGATATGAAGCCCCTCTATTGTCCCACTAAAGTATTCCACTGTGCCTTTGAAGCCTCTGGTAGTATTTCCACATTGTTGCGACTGTGCAGTGACTTGATCTTTAGAGCTTGTGTCAGCTTTTAGTTGATACAATGATTCTCACGGTTGTTATATTATATTCTCAGCATGGAGCGTTTATCTACTGTGTGAACTTATGTATGATCTTCTGCCAGGGAGACATTTGGTAACTGTTATTGTAGACAAATATGCATTCTGATTTATAAGTGTGCTTATTTTACTCTCAAATATATTTTTTCTATTATGCTTGCCACTGCCACTTTTATTATTTTGCTCATTAGAAAATTTAGGGTAGGCTAACTGAACCAACCTGTCAATCATCTGGTTGGAGAGGCTGCAATGTTTTCACTTTGGCTGATTGTTGACTCCTAAGGTTCATTATTCCAATAGTGGATTACATTATTACAATTCCTGAGTAACTTGCGCAATACAGATCACATTACATTGAGTATCACCTTAATTACAGCAGCAATAGCAAAATAACAAATCAATCTCCATCACCATATATAACGCTGAATAGCTAAATAAACAATCCATCTATATCACCTTATTCACACCTCAACAGCTAATCAATCTCCATCACCTCACTTATCTTAGAGCTCAATAGCTAATGTGACTGGTGAAAAGTAGGCCTGTCATGATAATTACTATATCGACCTATAGTGCGATGTATCGCTGCAAGCGCGATCGTTTCTCAGACCTTGACATGGCCCGCTGCGTTAATCGCATGTTGCTGACATCAGTTAGTCAGCCATGTTGGCTACAGTATGCCTACGGTACATATAGGGCTCAATATTGCCCCCCGCTCAACATTCATTCCCCGTCTGGATTATCAAAACTACATCACGTCTCTGTCGGTTGGGCCGCGCAACTCTCACCGTCCGTCTGCAGGGCGGCGACCAAGAGCTCGCGACACTTGTTCCTCACGTTGTCCGTGGTGACGGGGGCCGGGGGGAAAGAAGTGACACGAGGGGGGGCCACGCCTGGTGTGGGAGGAGTCTGTGGGGGGTGATCATCTGGCTTATTACTGTGGGTGGGAGGTAGACAAAATGTATTGGATATGTAGTTTCTCTCTCTCACACACGCACGCACACACACACACACACACACACACACACACACACGCACACACGCTTTGGAATGTCTCAGAGATGAATACTTTCAGATTAGCGAGAGACTCAAGACGCCTCCTCACAATCCACCTTGGTGCCTCGACTAAAGCGACCGCTCCCCCTCCTCAACTCAATACTAACGTTAATGTTATCTTCGTTAAAAGGCAGTATGTTTTTGTCTTCTCTCTTAATTTGTGATATATTGACGTGGTAGTAGTCATGACGACCAGATGCTGTAACTATTCTACTATAATATTGTTTGTTTACAATATTGCTGGTATACGACCTGTCCAACTGATGACAACTGTACTACATGTAAGTCGCTCTGGGTAAAAGTAAGATATCATATGAGCATTGACTAGGAGCGATGAAGACAAACCTCTTCTCACTGCTGCTGTCCTTCGAGGTCGACGATGTTCTCACAGGAGAGCATGGCTTCTTCTCCTCACCGACCTTCTCTGAACCATCTGCGTGCACGTACGCACGCACGCCATTTTTATAAAGGATTAGCAGTTGTTTTAACAACTCCATATACAGTATATTAATTTACCTTATTGGTGTGTTGTGTAATGTACAAACACACACACACACACACTCACACAGACACAATGGCTGCATCCGAATACCCAAACCTGTCTACTATGTAGTAGGCAAAAAGCAGTACGTCACAATTAGTATGTCCGAATACTCAGTAAGCAGTTGGTAGTAGTCGAGTGGCGTACTCCCTCCGTAGTGTACAAACATTCCACACTACGCTATCCCATAAGTCAGTTGGGCACTATCCAGAGAAGAAAAAAATAAATAAATAAATAAATAAATCGAAGAAGAGAAATAACAGTAAATAAAATATAACAGTATAGACTACCTTTGGTAGTCTATACTGAGTATTCGGATGCAGCCAATGTTTGGCTGGAAACATCAGTGGGGAAAATGACCAATCACAGCAGCAGATCACCGGTCAGCTGATCATTCCACAACGCAGCAGAAGGTCAACACATAACAGGGAGCCTACAAGCTCAGCTTTTCAGACTATTTGAGATTCAGACTTTTGGTCATTGGAGACTTCAGCCCTACAGTGTTTTAGTATCCGATGTGGTAGTGGCTCCAGTGTCTCCCCTCTAGTGTCTCTCCCCACCACCCTCCCCCATTGTATCCCACCACCAGTGCCCCCCGCCCCAAGAGGGCCAAAATAAAACAACGTTTTTAGTTTTTAGTGAGGGGAGTGTAGTGTCCCCTACAGGGAGCTCTCCTGGACCAACGTGGTCAATATTAACACCACAGTGCATTTACAGTACAGCCCTGTTTTTCCTCTAGTTCAGTGGTCTCCAATCCTGCATGTTTTGGATGTCTCCCTGCTCCAACGCACCTGGTTCACATGACTGGGTCATTTTAACGAGCTATTCATGTGAATCAGCTGTGTTGGAGCAGGGAGACATCTATAGCATGCAGGGCAGCGGCCCTCTGGGACCAGAACCCTGCTCTATTTGATCTAGTGTGACTGAACAGACAGCAGATGCACACGCACGCACACACTCACACACCCAGCAGTCTCTTCCAGGACTTGATGAGTGACTTGGCCAGAGTCTGAACGTCATCATTGGCTGACATCTTCCTCACGGCGTTGACCGACATGCCGATCCTGGTGGACTGAAACACGCACGCACGCAAGTACCCACACACACGCAGACACACGCACGCAGAGAAACACATGCATGCACACGCACACAAGCCCGCAGACACACACACACACACACACACACACACACACACAGACGTGCACACACACATTGAAAGAGATACACGCACACACGCAGACACAAACAGATTAATTAACCTATAGGGAAGGAATTGTTGAGACAGACAGGTGTTGAGACAGACAGGTGTGTAACATACCTGCAGGGTCTCCAGAGACATGTGGATGTTTTTCAGCTCCTCCAGGAGCTCCATGGCGCCATCCTGTAAACAACAACAACAAGCCTGTTCAGCTCCACTAATCAAGCATGCAATCAGAGTCCAATTAGCACATCACATAAGGCAGTGGTTCTCAAACTACAACCCCGGGGAGCCGCGAGACGAGACCATGAAGAACAGGTCAAGAGAAGAAGAAATAAAGAATTAAATGATTAGCAATAGCATATTATAGGCCCTAACCCTGTATTTTTAATGCATTACTTTGATGTATTCTGCTACTAGCCTATTAAAATAATTTATTGAATAATATTATGGCTGTTATGCTTCTAACACCTATAGGGACAGCGGGGGTCAAGAGTCTAGTCTATTTATTTATTTATTTTCTATTATCTTATGCATCCGTATTCATTTTTCTTATATTGCTTTAATCTGATTCCTTTAATAATAATAATAATAATAATAATAATAATAATAATAATTATTATTATTATTATTATTATATGGTGGCACTGTTATTTTGGGGGTTGTGAGCTGAAATGTCTGGGAACCCCTGACACGTGGTACGTGACTGTATAATTTAGTTTCCATACAAATTCCTCAGTATAAGTTTAATATCCGCTTTGATCAGAGTTACATCCCCCGTCAGGTAGATGGGTCTTGATGCAGTTAGCCAGTGTTGTATGAAGTATGTATCAAAACATACTAAAGTAATTACATAAGTATAGTCCTCAGTAAAAACAAAAGGAATTGTCATTTTTATTTTAAATGTAATTATGTTTCACGGCGGCCAATCATGAGGCTAGTGATGGCGAACTCCGGCGTCACAAGTGGTGACATACTCAGTGGTACTGGGCATGCGCCATCAGAACTCAAGATGGCGGATAGTCCATAGCATTCGCTCTTGCAAAGATGCACATAATTAAAAAAAAACATTGACTTTAAAAAGAGATTAGGGCTGCAACAACTAATCAACGTTATCGATAATAGACAACATAAAGTTATTCTGTAGGTCAAGACTGCCTTGCTGTGGGTTTTCCGTGCACACTCATAATACAGACGACAGATTTTAGTCGATTCGATCGGTTTTAAGTACAAGTCAACTAATCGATAATAAAAATAATTGTTAATTGTAGCCCCAGTAGTCTCTCAGAGCCAGCATTTACTTGGGTAAAGTCTGGGACACAGCGCTGGCTAATTGCTTCAAGATCCACCTATAGCATAGGTTTTATGATTTTTAACATTTTATTTAATTTCTGAAAATCCTCTGTGACCCCCTCCGGTGTGTCTCGCGGCCCCTCGAGAGGCCCCGACCCCCACATTGATAACCACTGTAGACTTTAGAGGCTAAGACTGGAGCCCTAAAGGACAATCACCTTCAATTGAATCAGGTTTTGCCCCTGTGGTTGAGACTACAGAACGTTAAAACTTGGTGAACCTCCGCCCACAGACAGTGTTTCAAAACTAACCTGTTATCTGCTGTGGAAATGTGTAACACCACAACACAGGAATGTGCTACTAGACTACCTATACCGTCTTTTATACAATATAGGAGGCATACGGTCTGTTGTCTAAGCGTGCCATTAGTCTTTAATACATCACTCACTTGTGAATATAATGTAAATAAAAAGCAACAACAAAAAAACGAATTATGTGCAGTATTAATTATAGCCTATTGCATGGACATTAGTGCACAATCACGCACACTAGCCAATAACAAACAAATTGTTATACCAAATTTCTGCTTTTGGTTTTTATAAGGTCTACGGTGGTACGGTATGGTGGCAAGATGCATGCATGCATGCAGAATGTCTCATTTTTTATACATTATATATAGGCAATCTACGCACGTTCACAGCACTCTTTCACAAGTTAATTGATAAAACGTGTGTGAGGTCAGGCAGGTTCCAACAAACGCGCCCACCAACGAATAAAGGCGCTATTATAACAGCAATCTAAATAGCGTGAGAAAGAAAATGCCGCACGGCAAAAGCTCTGTCTTCCACCAGAATGTTCTCATCGTAAATGCTCGACGACACCACGATCTACAGTAGCCTACCTGCGTTTGGATGTTGCGGTGCGTAATAATGACTCACGGTGTTTTTCTTGTGCACCATTTTGTCCAGTTTTTTAGCGATACGCTCCACTTCTTGGTCTTTAGCCATTTGCTCTTCTTTTCTCCTGCTTTTCCCCACGTTCAGCTACGGAAAATACTCCATTTATATGGATGAAAACCCTCCCTCTTCGTCTCGTTGTCTGTTTGTGTTCTCTCTTCTCTCTCAACTCCTCCAAACAGCTGCGCATTTTCTCTCCCCGGGTTGTTATGGTATGACGCGCCGGGGCACAACGGGAGATGTAGTTTTTTTTATTTTTTATTTTTTATTTTTTTTATTAAATGTTTACGGACAATGTCAACATTGCAAGGTTTTAAAGCATCAGCAAATAAAACGGAAAATTATTTTAGTTCAATATGAGTCTTACTCTTTACATTTTTTTTAAATTTATGCTATATATGATTACAAACCATAAAACCGGATAGCTACAAAATCAGCACAGTAATTGCTATTGTTAGTCAATTAAAATCTAAAATTTTGTTGATTCATTGTGACTTTGCAAACGAATAATTATGAAATCATAGGAATTTACTATTTTTATATTAGAGCAAGTAAACACTGGGCTTGCATACTGTATGCATTTATGTAATCATTCCTGTAGATGGCAGTATTGTCACGGAGTGACCGCTGCTCTGCCGTCCAAACTGCCCCGTGCTGTATTTCAGGCGGATAGAGAGGACTTGACCTGTCTGTCTGTCTGTCGTAAATGGTAAAGAGACTGCATTCATATTGCGCTTTTCCAACCTCCCGGCCACTCACATGGCTGTACAATATAGCCTCACACCATCCAGCCACCACAGTTAGGGTAACATGTCTTCATCAGGGACACACCGATCACCTGTCACACCGCTCTACCTGCTGTGCCACTGTCGCTCTACAATGGCCCATAGGGACCAACCAAGGACCCCCTCCCCAGACCCCGGCACTTCACTGTACATCAGTAATCTGCCACTGTGTGAATCCTTTCATTTTGCATTAGTAAATAACCTTAAGTTAAGGTCACGTTTACATTATGTCATCTTCTTCTTCAAGATACTCCAGTGCTGTCATGTTTACAGTAAAGCCGTGTGTAGTACCGACGGCACCACGCTGTCTCGCTGTGCGACACATTTCCAACCAAAGAGGAAGAGAGCTGGCTCCAGACGGCACTTATCCTGGAAGGAAACACCTACGCCACGTAGCTCTATTGCCTCTACATCAAACACTTGTTGGCTTCTGGCATACTGATGGTGGAGCCATGAGAATGGCTCTCCAGAGCCAACTGACCAGCAATAATTTAAGTTTAGGTTATAGCTTTCAGCATTAATCTGATTGATTCTTAGTTATGATTAATTAGATAACCCATTTAATTGCAAAGTTTGTACGGTGACATTTATAAACAAACACGCAAATGTGTCTTAACTCTAAATGTGTGAACAAACTTTTCTGATTTATTTTTACAAGAAAGTCCATGTCTGCATTTTTTCACCATCATCAAAAAGAGAAACAAAGGTGTGTTCAGTACAAAAACAAACATTGATGTTGGTCAACAAAGGGTTTTAGTCATATCATTGATAAGTACATAGTGTAAAATATAGAAACCTGGAACAAATGTATGAAGACTTCTCTTTTCAAGCGCATCCTGAATTCTGTCATCTATTCATGTCATGTTTTCATTTCAGGTGTTAGTGTGTTTGTCTATATTGAAGGTTTATATTGATGCACTTCTGGGGATGTACAGTAACATAACATATTAGAATATTAATTGTAATTTAATTTCAGTATACTAACAAGAATTTTTATAGAACAACTTGGAAAAATGAACACTTTAAGGAATATCTTATCTCTCTCTTCCAGCTGTTCCGTAAAGATGGCCTGCAGTTTTAACTCACGGGTTGTTATACAGTATGCTGTGGACAAGAGAGTGTGTTTACAGTACACCTTCACACTGATGGCGTTGGCCTCCGTTACGCTGGAGCAGAGCTTGCAGTCGGCACTCACTCGGAAGAGCACCGCTGCTGCATTTGATGTGGTGCCGAGCGTTTACCGGACAATACCGCGGTCACACAGAGGAAGACCCGGGTTGGCCTTACAGGACCCGAGGCTCCACATCAAAGCTGCGGAGCAGGAAAGCACAGCTGTGCCATGTGGCTGAAGGACTGGGTGTGTGCTGGGCATACTGGTCTGACACGGACGCCTGTGTCTTCACCTCCGTGGGCCAGTGCAAACAGATCTGAGGTGCATTCAATTATGGGAAAATCGAAGTGAACACGTTTTTCTATTAGCCGTTACATTTGAACGTTTTGTGTAAACCTTCCAAATTGTTAGATTTAATGTAACATTTAGTTCAGCGTCCATGTTTGTTCGCCAGACCCTACATGTGTGTTCACGAACATTTGCAGTGGACTCTAAACATTGA
Source organism: Typhlichthys subterraneus (assembly GCA_027564835.1). Classification (NCBI taxonomy): domain Eukaryota; kingdom Metazoa; phylum Chordata; class Actinopteri; order Percopsiformes; family Amblyopsidae; genus Typhlichthys; species Typhlichthys subterraneus. The sequence continues at coordinate 8,174 of JAODUH010012968.1, read as the reverse complement.
GATGTCTGCGAACGTTCAGTTGTGTTTCCTTGTTTGAACGCACCTCGGATCACACACTACGAGAAGCCACCTGCCAAACAGCCAATCTCTGAAGTAGCTCACACACAAGCCACTGTAGGCCAGTGTACTGAATGGTAGAGCAGTGAAAGTGAAAGAATGAGGACTTGTCGTTGTGAACGCTGCACCAATCCCCATAATTCATTACAGCACCATATAGCCCGTTAAAGGTAATGCTAAACAGGCAGGAAACGTCTTCCAATAGACACGCATGGGCAGAAGACTCATTGTGCGAGTCTAGTCTAGCCTAATGCAGTCTAGTCTAGTGCAGTCTAGTCTAGTCTAGCGTGGTCTAGTCTAGTGTGGTCTAGTCTAGTGCGGTGTGGTCTAGTGCAGTCTAGTCTAGTGTGGTCTAGTCTAGTCTACTGTGGTCTAGTCTAGTGTGGTCTAGTCTAGTCTAGTGCGGTGTGGTCTAGTGCAGTCTAGTCTAGTGTGGTCTAGTCTAGCGTGGTCTAGTGCAGTCTAGTCTAGTCTAGTGTGGTCTAGTCTAGTGTGGTCTAGTCTTGTGCAGTCTAGTCTAGTCTACTGTGGTCTAGTCTAGTGTGGTCTAGTTTTGTGTAGTCTAGTCTAGTGTGGTCTAGTCTAGTGTGGTCTAGTCTTGTGTAGTCTAGTGCGGTCTAGTCTAGTCTAGTGTGGTCTAGTCTAGTGTGGTCTGGTGTGGTCTAGTCTAGTGCGGTCTAGTATGGTCTAGTCTAGTGTGGTCTTGTCTAGTATAGTGTGGTCTAGTGCAGTCTAGTCTAGTGCAGTCTACTCTAGTGAGGTCTAATCTAGTGCAGTCTAGTCAAGTCTAGTGCAGTCTAGTCTAGTGCAGTCTAGTCTAGTGAGGTCTAGTCTAGTGCGGTCTAGTCTTGTGCGGTCTAGTCTAGTCTAGTGCAGTCTAATCTAGTGCGGTCTAGTCTTGTGCGGTCTAGTCTAGTCTAGTGCAGTCTAGTCTAGTCTAGTGTGGTCTAGTGCAGTCTAGTCTAGTGCAGTCTAGTCTAGTGTGGTCTAGTGCAGTCTAGTCTAGTCTTGTGCGGTCTAGTCTTGTGTGGTCTAGTGCGGTCTAGTCTAGTGCAGTCTAGTCTAGTGCGGTCTAGTCTAGTCTAGTGCAGTCTAGTCTAGTGCAGTCTAGTCTAGTCTTGTGCGGTCTAGTCTAGTGCAGTCTAGTCTAGTGAGGTCTAGTCTAGTGTAGTCTAGTGCAGTCTAGTCTAGTCTAGTGCAGTCTAGTCTAGTGCAGTCTAGTCTAGTCTAGTGAGGTCTAGTCTTGTGCGGTCTAGTCTAGTCTTGTGCGGTCTAGTCTAGTCTAGTGTAGTCTAGTGCGGTCTAGTCTAGTGCAGTCTAGTCTAGTCTAGTGTAGTCTAGTCTAGTGCGGTCTAGTCTAGTCTTGTGCGGTCTAGTCTAGTGCGGTCTAGTCTAGTCTAGTGCAGTCTAGTCTAGTGCGGTCTAGTCTAGTCTAGTGCGGTCTAGTCTAGTGCAGTCTAGTCTAGTATGTCAAACTTCTTCAGGTTGAATGTACAACAGCAGAGAGAGGGTTATGCAGAATGGATACGAAACACTTATTCACGCACGCACGCACACACACACACACACACACACACACGCACACACACACACACACACACACACACACACACACACACACACAAGCTACACACCTGTCTCCTCTGAACCACTTGCTGTCAATGTGCATCAGTGTTTCAGGCCTGTGTTTCCCTTGTGATAATATTGCATATAACATCTTCTGGGTAAAGGCGCTATACAAAAATTGTAATACATTTACAATAAATAACCCAGAACATTTGCCCTGTTGTAAAACATAGACTAACTCAGTAACCATTTGTTAAAGATAAATATAATGTGTTAAAAACAACTACCCCTGATATAATCTGAGCCAAAACCTAAAATAGAAAAAGTTTAAATATTTTAGCTGTAAGGTTTAGTAATGCTTATATACCTCTACTTATCTTTTCTGGCCTTGGCAGTATTTAAGAATATCAATCTATCCCATATATTTCAACTTCATATCATTTTTTATTCAGCAGCAGTATCCTATACAGTTTACATCAAATAACATTTAATGACAATATGATTGTAATGTACTACTGTATATTTCAACAGCCCAATCTACTATTTATTTTACACAAAGTTCACAAAAGCAATTGAACACATCGAAATAGAATCCATGGCCAAACAACTGAAGATACAAACATATCAGTCGTGATATTTTTGCTCGACAGCCCCTCGTTTCTCTTATTAGGTTGATTGCATTAGCAAATCAAATCCATCTGTCTATCAGACAATGAGACGCAGCCTGCAATTTGAGCACAGCCACTAATCTACATCACACACACACACACACACGCACGCACACACACACACACACACACACACACACACGCTCGCACTGACTCCATCAACAGAAGCGTGTGTGTGTGTGCGTGTACTCACAAACACATACTGTAAAGTACACACTATGAGCATACACACACACACACCCACATACGCACGCACACACACAAACACACACAAAATGCCCGAATCAGCAGAAGCACACGAACACTCAAACCATTACCACACATTTGCTCACACATGGAACATTCTCTTACTGAAACGCATGGAGACGCATGTGGGCACACGCGCACACACACACGTAATACTATATGTGACATGAGATCAGCAGTAATAAATCAGCTAACCATCTCATGCCATCTCATCTCAGTCATCACTAGCAAACAGTCAGCTTTTACTACTTTCCATTTGCTGCTGTGTTTGTGCATGCATGCGTGTGTGTGCGTGTGTGTGTGTGTGTGTGAGAGAAAGAGAGAGCGAGAGAGAGAGATAGATAGATGATAGGATATGATATGCTGGCGGGGTATAAAGATAGATGGTCATAATTGCGCACAGGCCAAACTCCATTTCAAATCATCATCATCTCATTCTATCTGTTGGAGCACATGCACACAAACACACATGTGCGCACACGTACGCACGCACGCACACACACACACACACACACACACATACCCACGCATGCACGTGTGCACACACACACACACGCGCACACCTTAGCGGAAAGCACATCTAGTGGAAGGAGGGACATGCTTGTCACGGCATCACATTACTTCTGCCGGTTCATGCAAAGTTCACACACCCCCTCTCTCTCTCTCTCTCTCTCTCTCTCTCTCTCTCTCTCTCTCTCTCTCTGCCTTCTGTCTTCTCACTCTTTGTCTCGCTCCTTTTCCCCACCTCCCTTTCTTTCCCTCTCTTACTCCATCTCTTCCTGACCTCTGCCTTTACCTTCATCCTCGAACCATCACGCACACACACACACGCACGCACACACAGGAAGAGACTACAGAATCTTGCAGATGGCATGATAAAACGCCATCAGGATATCAGTTAGCCGCCAAGGATGGGTTTTTTTCTTTGTAGTTAAAACAGTAGGGAACGCTTACTCCTTACCTGAAATCCCAACAGTGTGCACAATGATGAACAAACACACTCAAACTGCTCATCAGATACATATTGACGTATTAGTTTTGAAGTTAAATGCGTATAAGATTAGAGCGTAAGTAGATTTGGGTCAGTCGGTTCAGGGTGGTTCTATTTATTGGAGAGCTCTCTAGCTTTAGTGTTAGTCGGGTGTATGCAGTTTGCATGCACTGACATCATTTGTAAAGTATTTGATGGTGGAGGGGGGCTGTGTGAATGTATTTATTATATGTGACATAAAAACGGAAGATAATCCAATCCAATTCTTTGAAGAGGCCTTTATGTTATTACATATTACACGGTCATCCCCTCTGTGTGTGTGTGTGTGTGTGGGTGTGCGTGTGTGTGTGTGTGTGCGTGTGTGTCTGCTGGCTGTTAAAAGCCAACAAGACCTGTCCTGTTGTTATGGTAATGATGACAGCTGTCCTTTGTTATGCTCTTATGCTCTCTCTCTCTCTCTCTCTCTCTCTCTCTCTCTCTCTCTACTGCTTCTGTCCATATTACCACCTGTGTGTGTGTGTGTGTGTGTGTGTGTGTGCATGTGTGTGTGTGTTTGTCCGTCCGCCTGGGCATTTATGCTGTGGCTCCCACACCTACACGCGCACACACACACACACACAGTGGTACCAAACCAGTGGCCTGGTTGCTGATGATGACATACGACTTCCTGGCCTCCGTAATGGCTGTGAAATCTCATAATTACACGCTTCTTTATTGCGATGCATAATGACCCCGCGGCACTATTGGACAATTAATTAAGATTTTCAGCCCCGGCTCTTTCAGGCCCACACGAGGTGGTGCAATGGCCGCTAATGTCCCCGTCCAGGAGCGAGGACATTAAGTCTGTCTGTCTGTCTGCCTGTCTGTCTGTGTGCCTGTCTGTCTGTGTGCCTGCATGTCTGTCTGTCTGTCTGTGTGTGTGCCTGTCTGTCTGTCTGCCTGTCTGTGTGCCTGCATGTCTGTGTATACTCTACCTGTCTGTGTCCCCATCATCATCTTCCCTTAATTCCTCTACTGTTGATAACTGATGCTGAGGAGCACATCTGTGATGTGGAGATGCTGAATGGTTCCCAGTAGACGTCCTATATGCGTGTCTATCTATAGAGAGCTGTAAAGGATTAGGGAGATATGATCAACACTGGCCGATAATCTCACACACAGGCACCACTGCCTGGATAGGGCCTACTCACATGTGATTAAAGCCACAATCAGAGATCTGTTGTTTTTGGGTGAATGCATCGTTGTACTGTAGTGCCGTTTATATTGATTGATTTTCTTGGTCTCCACAGAAATCCCCAGTATTTCACAAAAATGATATTCGTTAAATTTAACGGCCACAACACAAACATTTCTGCCCTTTGTGCAAACGCCTGGGATGTGGACTGGCGGCTTACAGTAAAGGAGAACATGTTCTATATTGTTCATATATGTTAATCCCCCCTGAGATACATGGACAGTAACAACCCAGCTAATTAAACCAGCTGGGAAAATGCATTTGACACAGACAGACAGACAGATAGATAGATAGATAGATAGATAGATAGATAGATAGATAGATAAAGACACAGACAGATAGATAGGTAGGTAGATAGATAGATAGTTAGATAGATAGATAGATAGATAGATAGATAGATGGATAAAGACATAGATAGATAGATAGATGATGAAATTGATGAAATGCGCACAGTGGAGTTATGAGGCGCTACCGTATTCGCGCACACACACATGCACGCCCGCACACACACGCACACACAAGCACACACAGTTCCACTCCTTGACACAGCCCCAGCGGAGCGAGAAGTGGGTAATTAAAATGTAAATATTGATATTTTATTATTTGAAATGGCTCCACAGCAATGCTCTTAATGTCACTCCATCTGTCGTCGCCGCGGAGACTCTGGGTTGCCCTCGACGACCGAATGCCCCCACCCCGGCAACCCGGCACAGCAACAGCCATAACACTTGACGATTTTCCCGGCCGCGATGCGCGCCTCTCCTTATCGGGTCTAATTAAGTGTTAGACATTAGGACTCACATGCAGTATACACGACACACACAGCACGCATCTAGCTTTGCCATCTCTCTCTCTCTCTCTCCTCCCCTTTTCTGTCTGACACACACCGCACACACACACGCACGCACGCACGCGCACACACACACACGCACACACAAACAGCAGCCCTCACGTGCTCGGGCGAAGGGAAGGTTTTAAACGTTAATCTTGCGGCGCGGTTGCTGATGTCTAATGTATGCAATTAACAGTGAGCCAGGGCTGAGGGTTTGGTAATTAGCTAGCTGTTCACACTGATTAGAGGCTAGCACAAAACCCAACCACTGCTCTGCCCCCACTCCTGCACCCCCCCCAGGCACACCAGGGGGAAGAGAGAGAGGCAAAGGAAGAATGTGGAAGATACAGAAGGTCCGTCGTCCATGGATGATGGGGCTTATGGGGAAGAGAAGATAGCAAGAGGAGAGTGACTGATTTCATGTCTTAGAGAGAGAGAGAGAGAGAGAGAGAGAGAGAGAGAGAGAGAGAGAGAGAGAGAGAGTTTGTTTGCAAGAGACTAAACCCCAGCACTCCTTTAGACTACACTGATCTATTCTGTTGCGTTCTGTGCCACGGATATGAGAGGAACCAAACACACACACACACACATCCACTTCCAACCCAGTGAAGCAGTGATAGAGGGTGAATTGGTTTGCCAGGAGGATTTATCTCTCAATGACAACCGGATCTGACTTTTTGACATGCAATTTTATTTGGAATCAACTCCTCATAACACAATATGTTTTGTATAATTTGAGTGTGTGCATATGTTTGAATATATGAATGTTACTGTGACTGTGTGTGTGTATGTGTGTGTGTGTGTGTGTGTGTGTGCGTGCATGTGTGTGCGTGTGTGCGTGTGCGTGTGTGTGTGTCTTTAAGCCGTTCTAAATTAGTTGGTTCTCTGGGTAGATTTATTTCCATCTCATTGCCCATCTTTTTGTAATTGGGTCAGCTGCTGTATGTATTTGTATGTGCGCACGTGTGTGTGCGTGTGTGTGCCGCGTGTGTGTGTGTGTGTGTGTGTGCATGCACATAATATTTCAGCATGGCTAAGACCATCACAGGGGGTCTCTGATCATTTGGGCCGGCGTCTGGCCGCATGGTACCGAACAGTTTGAAGTGTACAGCACACAAACGCGCACACAAAAGCACACACACATATTTAAAACTACAAAACAGAGCACCTTGCAGTACACCGTCTTGGTGCAGTCCTCTGCCACGGCCGCACGGTTAGACAAAGATAAATAGAGCCACATAGCGCTTTGCTTCAACAAAAATCACTGTGTTTAATACGAGTACAACATCTATTCTTCAGTAGCAATACAACTGTATGGACTAAAAGTCCAATAGTCTAATATGGACTATTGATTTGGTTTAAATACTACATTGAAATAATCATGTGAGTTTAACAGCTAATGCTGTAAGACGAACCAAGCATACATCCATAATTCTATTCAAACAGGTTCCTTATTTTGACCCACAACCCCCTATCGCACATGCATGCATGCTAGCTCTGATATTGAATGTGCACACATACAGTGCAACACAATGCGACAGATAACATATATATGAACAGCCACGGAAAAAACATGCAGATTTGATTGCTTTATTATGTATTACAAATAATATATAATAAGCAAGGATTACATCGTTTTAATAACTAACGTAAATAATGACAGATGCTTAGCAGAAGCGTGTACTGCATTTCTAGGTGGAGCTGCATTCCTTCCCCAGCGTGCACAGCTCTTCCTTTGATCTAGCCCGGACCGATGCTTGATAAGCGCGCGCCTTCTTTCCGTTGCATCATGAGAAACAGCCCGGGACGCTTTCCGCTAAACACGCCCTGCAGGGACGTTTAATGGCTCAGCAGGGGGCGGAGACGCGCGCCGCGCGATCACAATGCTGCAGGTCACGCACGCACTCCCGTGACCTCAATATCTCCCGTTTGCCTGTCACTCTCTGATGTGACGTGCAAATGGCTGGCTGCTCGTACGCTGTGACACAACATGTGCGGTGCGCACAGCGTTTAGTGAAGTCACAGTCGACGTGAGTGACAAGACTGGCTGTCCTTAGTGGCACCGTTCAGGTCGGTGCCGTAGTACGCACACACACTGCACACCGCACGCAGCTATTCCTATTGATTCTGGCTGGTGCGTGTTTGCCCTGTAACCATGAGAAAACATATATGGGACTTTTGGGTGTCTGCTTCCATGCATAACCACCGGGGTGTGAGGGAGAGCTGTTCTGTTTGTGCGTGTGTGTGTGTGCGTGCGTGTGTGTGTGTGCGCACGCACGCACGCAAGCGCCAGACTATGGTGTGGTCTCGAGTGTAATTCTGCAGTCAGGACTCATTTGGCAGACAAACAGGCCGCGGGCTGGACAGTGATTCGATGTGTGTGCGTGCGCGCTTGCGTGTGTGTGTGCGTGTGTGTGTGTGTGTGTTTGAGTGAATGAGAGAAAGAGACCAAGCGATAGAAAGAGTGAGCAGTAGAGGTTAAGTCTGCATGACTACACGGCAGTCTATGAGAGGCCGTGTAGGCCATAATTCATACTTGGTTTCACACAACACCATACTATTACACGCACACTATCATAC
>JAODUH010012957.1:11248-22399 GCA_027564835.1 Typhlichthys subterraneus | reverse complement strand
CACACACACACACACACACACACTTTATGGAGAGAGGGCCAATATCCATTGACACACACAACCACTCCCCCTGATTCATGCGGGACGTAAAGCCGGCAAAATAATCAAATAAATAACCCATACTGACATTAGTCAACACACACACACACGCACGCACACACACACACACACACACAGCTACCTGCATATCCATCTCTGCCCGCTACGGATTGCCTCCTCAGCAGCTGTGTGTATACACATGTGCGTAGATGGAAGGGGGAATGGGGGGTGCCATAGGAGGCTAAATCCAGGGCCTATCATGCGTCATCTTTAAATGACAGTGTCATAAACCATTAGCGGCGAGCAGATTGGAGGCGGAGGCTGTCCGCTGCCAGGGGTTTGTTAGCCAGACAAATGGGGCCTGTCTGGGAAGTGTCGCTCCCCTGTTAGCCTGCTTGCCTGCAGAGAGCATGCAGGTGCCAATAGCACTTAGGTATACCTGACACTAACAGCACTGCAACAGGTGGATTCACCAAAGTCAAAGAGACTTTTTATTTAAGATAATACAACTTTCTGTTCTGTTCTGTTCTGTCAAACTGTTAAACTGTCAGCTTGTTGTTTTTTACATTTAAAACCTGTTTAATGGGTGTATATCCTGCTGTCTTGCCAAGCAAAACAGTTTTTTGTCATTGAATAAGCTATTTAAATGTCAGCCGCATTCATTTTACTTTATTTTCCTAAGTGGCAACATTTCAACTTGTTCATTAGCAGCTGGAAGGGTATTTCACACACACACACACACACACGCACACACACACACACACACATGCAGGGGAATGCATGCAGATGTGCGGTTTCACCAGCACCCATTCTATGAGGATGTCACTGCTTCAGAAGACATACTACTTTGATGGTAATATAAAAAATAGATCACTTTATATTCACAATCACAATGTGTCATATGAGGTAATTCCGTCATAGTTTTATGGGTATATACGTCAATGAGATCATGCTCACATGTTGGCTTTTGGTATGTTTTTGGTGTAATTCACCTTAAGACTATAAGATGTAAGGGTTTCCTCAATGCCCCACATCCCCATCTTATGGCAAAGCAGGGCTGTAAAATGGTGTACTACAACATTGCATACTGCACGCAGTATAGCCTAAGTAGTATGGAGCATTCAAAACACAGCCCTCATCTCTAATAATAAGGCTCCAAGACTGCTCTTTCTCCCAACCTCCAGCTTGACAATAACTAAATCATTCTGAAAGAACAACCCGCCCCCAAACCACCGTCATCCGCCAATGCTGCTGTAATATCATTTGTGTTTCAAAGGTGGTTTGGGTTCAGCGCGGCTGTGAGAGATTACGTTAGCATCGCTGTGACCACAGCTAGCTCACCAAAGAAGAAAATGAAGGAAAATACAGTATATTTAGCTGAATGCTACTGCGACAATAAGACAGAAAAAGCAAGATACAAATATTACAAGAGCCTATAAAGCAATTTCATTTTTGCTTCATAAAATGCTGGTTTACAGGTGCAAACATTTAGACAAGTCTGACAAGGGATAGCAATTCTAAAACAACACTTGGGTTAACCTCATTGTATAGGAGTATGTTTTATTCAACTCAGACTTTCCTATAGGCCTGGCTGCGATATAGGGCAGCACAGTCATATGCTATCCTCTCCTCTACCAGGTCCCCCTCAGGCCTATTAAGGCTTAATTGGAGCCAAGCTACTTACCACTGATGAGATCAATGTACGGACTAACAGTGGACACACCATTTTCATTAGTCACCGCAGCTCAATACTTATGCAGCCACTGAAGCAATCAATGGACGTGGCACCAATAAAGACTATAGAATGTTTTATGGCTAGAAGCATATAACACAGCGAAAAGATAAAAGATACAAATGGAGTCAAACTGTATTCCATAATATTGTTAGCTTAGGAGTTGAGTTAAATTAAATTTAACTAATTTATTAAACAAAAAATTGTTCCCTACCATATTTATTTGTAAATATTACATGTAAATAGGATACACATATGCCCACACGGTGTGTTTTGGGCGGATACGGAGGCTGAATTAATAAGAAAAGTTGATAAAGGAAATTGATTGCTACTCTACTTTGGCCATATGTAACAGCTCAGTCAGACATTTTATTGTAAAATTATAAAATTATAATTATAAAATGAATATCACAGCTGGAGAAGTATTTTGACACTGCTTCACTGAAATTGTGTGGGAAATCTAATATACAAAACCTCTGCTTTCCCTGTTTTTGTTTTTAATTAGATTAAATCAAATTTAATGTATTGAAAACATTGATTTAAAACAAACATGAGTCAGAAATCAATGTAAATATTTCAGTTTTCAATTTGATGAGATGGGTTTCGAGGAAACATCAATGTTTTTTTTATTCTATTCAGTCAGAACAGTGGATTTGCTATGACAGGTAATGACTCAGTTTTCCCTGAAGAATGATTAGGAGCAGGGAAACATCACAGTCTTTCTGACAGGCTGCCTCTGGGCCTGACAAGAGGGTTAGGAGAGATGTCAGTTTGGAGAGCTGTTTGAGAGAGGGCAGGAAAACAAACTAAGTCAATACAGCTATACATGCACATGTGGGCGTGCACATGAACATTCTGCACTGTAAAATGCCTTTAATTAAAAATACATAAAACATTTTATCAAAACCAAATAGACATCAACCTATGTTAAAGTTTGTGGTGTATATTTATTAATATATCACAGACAACCTCAGAGTGGCACACATTATGATAAAGACTTCAAACTGTTACAGAAGTGTTAACACACTACAGCACCTATACAGACTAGATGACAGTGCCTTGCTGTATATTTTAAAAGCAGTTAGGCAGAAAGGACTATAGCATTTGATTTATTTATATTGTGATGATAGCTTACAAGTCAATAAATTAGAATGGATCTCTGACTGATAATCCAAACCCCAGAATGCCCTGTTATGAAGGTAAAACTGTATTATTTACCTTTTCCTCCACACGTGAAATTATCTGCCTTTTCCTCTTGGAACTTGTCATAGCATTATTAATGGTTTTCCTTCAGCCTTATAAGAACTTGTTAGGCAGTCTGACACACACACACGCACACGCACGCACACACACACACACACACACACACACACACACACACACACACACAGCTCCACCTGACAATTAGAGCAGGCTATATTCCTCAGGTTTGACCTGGCAGTTCTAGACTCACAGTAATGAACTTTAAAGTATATTCCCTAAAATATTGTTATTTTGCAACAGCTTCTTGAAAGTCACTGTGTTCTTGAATTCTGGGAAATAAATCTGGATGCCAATCATGAAGATCAATGACAATGGACTAATTATTATTAATGTTATATTGCAGTCAAATTTATTTATTTATAATTTGTATTATTATTATTACTATTACTATTATTATTATTATTATTATTATTTGTTGATAATGCATTATTAACTACATGTACATCCTCTAACAACCTTTGAATCATTAGGGAAACCTGATCAATCCTGGTCATTGTCTGTTGTGTTTGATGTCCTCTGGACAACACCTGTGGACATGGAAAACATCACATGGGTGGTAATAACATTTAGATACAATTTAGGGCTTAGCTTGCGATGTCAATTCTTCTGTTGCTTGTCTTTTCATCTCCCTCTTCAAGCCTCAGCATAGACTGCTTTTAAAGTGTGTGTAACTCACATACGACATTCATTTATTCATAACCATGTAATGAATGTCACATTTAAAAAGTTAAGTATGTAAGTTAGTTTAAACAACTGATGATCAAAACGCATTTTTGACAACAACACCTATTCCAATTGCTTGGATACAATACACATGAACCTAAGATAATTTGTTAATTGAACTAAGATCACCTGTTCAATATGATACAAGTTATTACAACTTATCACATCGTATTCATTTAATTACAATTATCTAACTATCAATTGATAGAACTGCTCAAAAGTATAAGTAACTGTTGCCTTACTCTTACAGTATAGTATTATGGAAACTGACAAACAATATTTCAGGTTTAGATCATACAGTATAAGCTTTAGGATAAACAAATATAGTGACACCAATTGCAGTGGAACATAAACCAAATGGACTCTATTGATGTAATATTTCATCATCATTCTTTATCGTTTAAAACACGATTTCTATGGTCCCATGTAACACTTTTCCACAGCATGTTTTGAGATGTGACATTACCTGTGCCATTACCCTTGTTGATTGTTTGACACTGTGTTACAAGTACAGTGTACAGTATGTTGCAATGAGTGGTATCCACCTACAATACATCAATCAATCAATCAATCAATCAATCAATTAATCTTTATGTGGTGGAGGGTATGTTTATATAGCACTTTTCATACAAATTCATGTAACACAAAGTGCTTCACACTACAATGTCATGAAAAACAATACAAAATGAGTAAAAACAATACAATATATTTAAAAAAAGTAATACCACCACTCATGTTACACTCATCATCCCAACCCTCCAATCACAAACAAGCATCGGGAGTCCCATTCCCACCATCCCCAAAACACAAACCACCAGGGACGCCAGACCCGCTCCCCAGCCACCTCAAGGGACAAACACCCCTTCTTAGAGGTGGTCGTGGGCCTCGTCATACAGTAAGAGCTATAGACCATGGATGACACATACAATGATATCACAGCAGACCAGTGTCAGGCCTGGACTCACATAGGGAGATGCTACAGTAATGGATAATGAGCACAACTTTTGTAATGTGAAAGATGCTGTGGCTACATTCACAACACATAGTTGATGGACATACTGTATAGAAGTACAGTGGTCATTACATTGTGCTGTTTACAGTGAGTCAGGTGAGGAGCACTATGTTGTTGATGTTTTACTGCACTGCTCTAGTTTCATAACTATTATTTTTGTAGGTTATTATTTTGCTTTGATTGAAAAACAAACTATGTTGTGATTTATTGTATTTCATAAAAAGATTTATGATTTTATTTGATGATTCCGTTGTCTCTGTTTACGTATTTGCTTTACTGGCTATTTTACAGTGAGGTATTTATTTTAGTTTTAAATAAATAAATACATTTATGTTTAGTACTATAATGAAACCTGTATAACATACAGTATGTTGTACGCCAATATTTAATGATTGTATGAACAGCTACTGTACACAATGCACCTATTGACATATTGTGTGTGTGTGATCTAAATTAATGTTCCTATGGTATTTCACAATACATTTGTAATTTGAACCAATAATCCGGCAAGTGCACCATATCTGTAAAGATATATAGCACAATGCAATGTTTTGAACATATTGTATCACAGCCTGTGTTACAAGTGGTTAACATTTTAAATGTTGTATCTAGCAGTGAAAAATGAATGAATTTTGGGGCAAAGTAAAAGAAAACCTTTAAATTAGCTGCACCATATACATTAATACTGTAATAAAGTGCTGTTGATTCTATTTACGCAATATGAAGTGTTTTGTTGAGCTGTACCTGCCATAGAGAAATTCCAGCTGTGATATAGAAATAGTAATATATGTTCCCCGTCTGCAACTGCTAATGTTAATAAAGTGTTGGTGCCCTGAGGTCTTGAGATATGTGATGCGTGTGTGTGTGTGTGCGTTTGTGAGTGTGCGTGTGTGTGTGTGTGTGCGTGTGCGTGCGTGTGCGTGTGTGCGTGTGTGTGTGTGTGTGAGTGGGGGGGATGCATGTATATCAGGGTGTAGATTATTAAATATGATTAAAGACAGCAGCAAAGTATGACTGTTTAATAATAAAATTAGCAAATTCATCATAGAAAAACGAGTCTGTTTAAATCATCTTGTTTTACTAATATGTACTACATTTCCCATCAGCCCCAGCCAGATCATTTTTAATTGTACAATGTTTACCATAGAAGATGTCTGCTGTGTTTGTGTTTCTTATGAGATTAGCAAGGACAGAGGCAAGGGCACCATAGTAGTGTTCTGGGTGGAGACGTTTCAGCCCAGCCCATATGAGCTAATGCTGACAATAAATGTCTGGCCTTCCCATTCATCTCTCTCAACCCCCACGGTCTTCTTTCCTCAACCCCTCTTCCCTCTCTTAATGTTCTATTCTGAAGAGTGGGGCACTTAGTCTAATGTAAGTAATAGGTGCTATTTCCAGACTGTACCCGTATGTCGACCACCCTCATTGGAAAAGTGGTAAATGGGCAGAGATTCATCGCTATAAATTACACCCTGCTTCTCTCTATTTATCTCTCTCTCATCTTTACCATCAGCTGTGTATTTTTCCTTCGTTCTTTTTGTGTTATTATTTGCTTTTTTGCATGCATGCATCTGCAGTTTTTATATATACTATAGACCTATAGTTTAGGTTTGCTTTACCTTTGTTCCCCTTCTTCCTAAATGTAAATGGTTAAACGACTAGAGACAAATGAAGATGATGAGAGTCATATACCTAAATGCCAGTTGTAGCAGTTTATAAAAACACTGCATTCTAACTGAGGTTGACAAGATATAACTAACTAACCAACTAACATTATATTATGTAATATTTTGATACTAAAATATGTCAGACAAGAAAATATAATCTAAAATCTAAAATCTAATAAAATAGAGGATACATTGAACATAAAACGCAATCTTACCTTACCTTGATCGCTCAAGTGACTGATAAAGCAATAATTATTACTATTAGTAATAATTAATAGATAGTGAGGATGCTGTATGTCTGCAGCGATCGTGTGTATATGCTTGTATCTGTGCGTATAAGAAATAAGTGTTTGTACAATAACATTGATGAGCTGGGGTTCAGTCCAGAGGACAGATGGCAATACATACTAATAATAATCAGTAGTCATTTGTTAAAAGTTAACGCACAGGCCAATCATGCATTAAACATGAACCCTCAAGCTTCAGGAAGATGAAAAATGTATCATATTGTAATCTGAACCTGAGACTGCAGTAGTGATATAATTAATGCAATAGTGCATGCTACAGTATCACTATTAGTTATCATGATAGTCCACAGTAAAAAATACTATGAAAAGAATAGACATTTTTTTTTATAACAAGTAGTGATATGTTTATAGACAAACTATAATGGTAGCTTTGAATCATGTTTGAATTCTTGTTATGGCTTTGCCACATGAGAATGCCTGGCTGCATTGCTTATCGACAGTATCTCCAGTTAGTGTATCTCCAGTATAGCATACAGTACTTACATGATACAGTCCTATCTCACACCTCTCACCTGCAGGCATATCTGTCTGTGTGGTATAGTATTTGATACTTACACTAATAACTATCACTCTGACCAAGTGAGCTTTTAGTTGTTAGCCATGGGGATGTGTGTACGTGACAATAATAATAATGTACAGAACATAATAAATTAGTTGTGTTTTTCCCAAGGCTCTTTTATGTTAAATGTGGAAATTAAAACATGTTTTTTTTGTCTTGCATGGGAGCCCAACCAGGAATCCATTTACTGTAGTTGAGTCTTCGTTGTTGGGGTTTCTAAAGCAGCAGTGACATTCTCAAAGTTTGAACACGTTTGACAAAGAGACATTCTCTGGGATTCCTCCAGAACTGTCATTCTGTGGTGGAGACAACGTCAAACCCCATCTGCTTACTGTCACTTGTTGTTCCTTTAATCTTATACTTTATCAAATAATAAGCTTTGCTTTAGCCAACCCATGAAAAGTATTTCAAACTAAGATTATGTTACTTAAAAATGTGTGAAAAGGCGTTTCTTTGTGTGTGTGTGTGTGTGTGTGTGTGTGTGTGTGTGTGTGTGTGTGTGTGTAGTGTGTCATGGGCGTAGATTTCATTTGAACATTGGTGGGGGGGAACACATAAAGCGGGGGGTCTCTGGGGTCCTCCACCAGAACATTTTGAGAATCAAACACTTTATTTTCTGCATTCTGGTGAATTCTTATGCAACAATGTGTGTCTTTTCTGCATCAATGTAGGGTGTGAATGTATATTTATTTAAAGGAAAACATAAATTTTAGGAACCAAGGCACAATTCAAAATACATGGAATATAATACAGTAAGGGTTATCAAAGATATATTGCTTTATAGGCATAGGCCTATTTCATATTTTTCAACACACATAGGCATGATATAGTCTACTCTTCTGTCCTCTTCTTTGGCTGACGCAAATTATAAATGAATTATAATTAATGTATTAACCCCTGGATTTAACAGCTCATGTGCTCATGCATATTCAAAACATCTGTGTTTTGGGATGATCTAGGCAAAACTACAGCTGGTAACTTACTTAAAGCAATATTAGTCTACTACACATTTGGCCATAATATATTAAATCTACTGGAGAATGAGACTTTGTTAAAAAATCCCAGAACTGTCGGCTCGGTCAGCATTCAGCATCTAACATCCCCCCTTTTCCCCCCGTCCCCTTGCATGTCTGGCAGAGCTTGTAGCAGTTGAAGGTTGCAAGTAGTGCGTCAGTGCTACATATGGCGGCGTAAGGCCGTGTGGATGTGGTGCACAATGTGCACATTCATATGTCCAACATAGGACGTAACAGTGAACCAATAGTGTAGTAGGCATATTCTAGGATACGGCTATACACTGTCGAGCGATTCAATGAGCGGTTTAATATGCATGTGGGCTGCTACTCCAATACTAATGGGGGGACAAATACACTTGTTCTTAAACATTTTGGATAACTGTCAGAACTGCCATAGCTGTCAGTTACACACACACACACACAGGCACAGAAATAACCAATCAACATAACTGGATATAAGCTTGTTTTCAGACATTAAAACGACATTTACAACATCAACATACTGTATAAACCAGCAGAAACACAGAGACAAAAACAAATCAGTGTGATGAATAAATAACAATTTATTCATACTAACTTCACGGTTTACTACATTTGTATTAACACAGCTAATATCAATAAATCAATCAATAAATATATATATATACTTTCACTTAATGGATGCTGTTTGTAGTGCTCGATTTAAAAGTAGAATCATTTGTTCATATACTTATTTTGTATATACAATTATCACACAAAAATACAGTTCAATTGCTAATTACCATACAGCCACCAATACACATTGGTCCAATAGAAGACACAGACAATGCACCCCTGATGCCCATACAAGTCGTAACCTGATGGAGAGAATGGTTTATATTCACATTCCGTGGCCCAATAAGATTGCCCGATACTGCATTTATCTTGGTGTGTATTATGACCTCTGTCCATCTCAGGTTAAAAGGTATGCTTAGTGCTTGGCAAAGTGAAGTCATACATACTGTACATACAGTACATGGAGCTATGAACAAATTCCTCCATTTAAAGAAGCTGTTGGTAGAATTTTAGAGCTTGCCATAGGCTACATTTATTGTTGTTTATAATGGCATAGATATCTTAACCTGACATGCCAGAGGAATTGTCGTACATTGAGACTGTTTGTGAATGGCAGGTACTTTCGAAAAAATACTTGGCAGTTGTTTGGCAGAACCATCTGGTCGTTTTGGCTGTCGGCACACCTAAACCAACCCCGTATAGCTATCAACACAACGCTGATTGGAAAGTTCAGTCGCTACTCGGACACATTAAAAATGATTTCAAGGCTTTCCAGACTTATTCTCACGGCGAAATTAAAGTGAAGCTATATCAAGCTAGATATCTTTAGCCTCGGCTATAGAGGCTATAGATATCTAGCTTGGCATAGAATTGTAAACAAATGCTTGAATTCAACTCACTTAGCCTCTCACTAGTTTCCGATAAATTCGCCATATATAGTAGAGTGGCTGTGTGAACCAATGGCGCAAACAATATTGCGAACAAGGTTTCTATGCGCTCAGTGAAAACTGAGCTGAGATCTAGTCATGTATAGAAATCTGTCTGCTATAAGCAAGTCAAATGCTCTGTGAGAATATTTGCTCTGGTTGACAGTCCCTCCTCTATATATGGTGAATGATTTCTGACAAATCCAGTCCTCTAATTCCTGACTGCTCCAGCGACTCTACTTTGCCTGTGAAGTGCACAAATGTGCACACACAACAGCAATTGGTTTGTCAATGGGCTTCACAATGGCAAACCAACAGGCTCCAGGGAGGAGAGGGTGAGCGGGTGCATTTATGGGTTGCTGATGTTATTTTATGTTTTTAGATCTCTTTGCAACTCTCAAATTCTAGCTGCAGCAGCTTTAAGTCATTATTGCACTGGGGATGAAACCAGAGAATAATTAGTTTAAATCAATAGATCAAAGGAGACTAGTTACACTGACAACACACAACAACGCTTTGTGCAGTTGCATACAACTCTACTGACTGCTACACTCCATGCTCCATTTACAGTGGCATTGGCAGACCACCATTCATGTTATTATTTTCAATCTATAGTAGCACTGTCTAGTTGGTTCTTGTTTATCATCAAAATATAACATACTGTTAAACAAACACTTCAGTGGCTTAGTGCCCAACCTCTTAGGAGAGCTAATCAAATGTTGTTTGGCCGAGCAAACAGCGCATGCCTCCATGGCAACTGCAGATATTGATACCTCTCCTGCAGGAGCGCTCATTCTGCCTGTTCTGCTAACCTGTTGTGGCTGGCCAGTCAATAAGGATTTAAAACGAGGAAACAAAGCATCACGCACCACACACGTGTGTGCGCACACACACACACACACACAGAAAAACACAGATGTACTCACACTTAAAGGCCCCATATCATTACAGTGTTCAAATGTTTGGAAAGTAGTTTTTTCCTTTTGAGCTAACATTCCATGTCAGTTAGTGTTGCACTTGACCGGCTGTCCGTCTGACAATGGGACGACATGTCAAAGACGATTGGTAACAATCCAGAGATTATGTCATACGAGGGGGCATGTCTCACTGGCTCAATTTACACAATACATTTTTAACAGTGGATTTATTGTTTATTGACATGCTTGACGTGTTTTAACATTAGTCCAGCCTTTTTGGGTACCTACAGACAACTTGAATTATAATTGAAAACTAGATTAATAGGGGACCTTTAAAATACACATTTAGACATTATTTAGATAGTATGCTGATAGTCCTATTCATTTAGCTGAACATAATTAAACTACAGTGCTGTGGCATAGATCATAACCAGTACAAAAGCTACAAAAAAAAA
>JAODUH010012956.1:39902-55120 GCA_027564835.1 Typhlichthys subterraneus | reverse complement strand
AAGTAATAAACTGTAATAGAGTTGAAGACTACACAGTCTCAAAACAATAGGAAAGACGAGAGTTTGCACAACTTCCTACACATTTTTGTATACAGTGCCACATTTCATTTTGGGGATCATCGCTAGACACAAATTCCTGGTCGCGTGGAGTATGTAGTGCTCGAGGCGGCCGCGTCCTAGGCAAAGGGCCACCCGACCTATGCACCCGACACGGCAAATATGGCTATTGCCTTCTCTCTGGCAATAGCCATTTGAATTAGTTTAGTGTGAGTACAATAGTTTCTTCTTCGACCTATAACCTAGGCTAGGGGCGGTAGTAGTAGCTCCAAACACACCCCTATAACCAATCTGGCTCTAGCCTGAGATAGGACCGCCTACCTTCTTAACATTTACGTCCATGGATATACAGAAATAACTAAAACAAGGAAATGTGGAAATACGGAAATAAATAAATAAATAAATAAAATAATGTATAAATAAATAAACTTAAGAATAAATAAATGTATGTAAAAATTATTAAATAAATAAATATAGAAATGCACAAATAAATAAATACATGTAAAAATACAGAAATAGCATTTTTATAATACAAAAATGTAATTATTTTTTCAATTATTATTATATTTATTTAATTATTTATACTTTATTTATACTTTTATATATTTATTCATTTGTTTTTTATTATGGCAGTCCTGGTCCTTCATAGTATACTGGTCCTATGCATGTTGTGGTGACTGGTGAAGAATATGTATGAGAATAAGAATGTTCTGGTAGAGACTCTTGAGTAAAACAGTTCCTCTGTCTGCACATAAAAGGAATAGAAACTGATTTGTTGCAAGAGCAAAAGAGTGGTGAAAGAAAAGTCAGGAGTCATGCACTGAAAGCATGAATAGTCAGAAGGCCTTAAAGGTATAGTCAGCAACTGCAAGCTAACTATAAGCTTATACCACTTATTGTTAAATTAACAAAATATTTCCTTACAATTTGCGAGTTTACCGTTCTCTGTGTGTGCTGAGAAAAATCATGTGGTACATCTACGCAGCCCTGACTCCATAAATAAGAACATAAACAAAGTGAACATCGCTCACAATAACAATGCCTTTGCCTTTTCAATGCGTTTCAGTGTGTGAGGCGGAGATCTGAGGGAGAGTGTTTTGATTTGAGCTTGAAGTAAGCAAACATTCTCCAGAATGACTAACCCTACCTTTAAAGAGTATATTCCTGCAAGGTCATCTTTGTGGCAGTTGAGAGTCCTTAGCTGGCTCTTCCTGGCTCGTACGGTGTTGGTTAGCAAAAACACAGACTCGTCAGTTTGGCATATTGCTACCTTAGCTTGTCAGTCAGTGTTTTCTCAGGCTCCTCTTTGACTCCTCATTTGAATAGCTCTGCCTGTAAAGGAGGCAAACAACATAACATGGAGGAGAACGAGGTCGAAGACCTGGTCAGAAACCCGGCACAGCCGGCAGGAAGATCCTGACACAAACGGCAGTGGGCAGCAGCCAGCTAGAAATTATTGATGCATGAAACAAACACTGTGGTCATGCACTGAATCATGAAGATTGGAGGGATTTGAGATATAAAGGTAAATGTTCTCATTCAGGTTTAACCTTATTTAAAACCATCTGTGGACAGTTTGAATGATTGGCTCATTGGACCTTTTCTTTGAGTAGCGATGCATGGCGTTATCATGCAAACATTATGACTTACAAACATGATACAAACATGTATAGGCTAAAAATGGCATTTGTTCTGCCCAGGTGCAACACAACTGAAATAGCAGCTGTCAGGCAGAGATCTAATCAGCCACATTATTTGAGGACAGGGCTTTTTACAGTTAGCTAGACAGGAGCAAAGTGTACCTGTCCACAATAGAACCTTTGAGTCACGGTGGCACTGTTTGGGACTTATATAACAATAATACATTGAATAGCCATTTTGCCAATGTTGACATGCTGCTTTATTTGAGTTGTTTTCCAGATGTGCACAGAGCTTTCAGTGAGAAGGGTGTGACCAAGAACATATTTTGGACACTTTTCCAACCGGTCATTTGGAACTGATTGTTGTAAAGGGGCTTATATCAGTCCCAAAGACAGCTGTGCAGTTGGCTATGTGTAGGCCTACTTTCATAGCTGAAAGTATTTTTTATTTAGGACAGTGCATTTGTGTATTACTTGTTGTACAGTGATGTGAAGACTAAACATCTGTTAGAACTCCCCAATCAAATGGTAGCTAAGCTATGTTTGGTTTCTGGGGCATGCTATCTCAAGTCTTATTTTGGTCTTTTAGAAACGATTCCCAAGCTATGCTGATGTCCTGACAGTGAGGAGACGATGTGATACATATGTTATCATAGATAAATACTTCATACACTTAATGGATGTCTCGTGTTTTTGGTACAGCAAGACCCATTTTTATAAGATTCCCTTGAGGAGGCTGACGTGGGTGTTTTAGCATGCTTAGCCTCTCTTTGTGAGCCAGTGCCATACAATGATAAATCGAGAGACCGGCTCTTAGGATATTGTATTGACTGCTATAACTGTGTGCCATTAAAGTGAGTAAAGTTCTCCGTGGAGCTATAGACCTCACTGAGGAATGCACTGATGTCTGAGATCATGAAGCCAAATCAGCTATGAGATGCAGGAATGCTGGCAAGCAGAATATATTAACTTAAGGTAGAATCTTTTATTCATTTTTTTTTTTTAATATCCGAGTCGGCTTTAGAAATTGCTTAACTGAGTGAATGTGACATCTTATTCATAATAAAATTTTCTAAATGCTTATCCCTCCGAATTACTGCTGACCAGCTTCATCATTACTGACCAGCAGAGACTGTAATGACAAGCTTTTCTATATGAACTCCATCCTGAATGCCGGTGCTCTTGAACTCATAGCTATTGCAGTCTTTGCTAAGTATTGTATGCAAGGAAGTAGTATCCAAGTTTTAGTGAAAGTAGCCCTTGTAAGAAACCTACAGTTCTTACCACTACTATTCATTTCAGTAGATGACAGTTAACATTAAGTTGTATCCATCTGTAAAAGATATGTACTAATATCTAATAACTGCTACTGGAATAAACATATGGAACTTCCTCTAATGAATGAACCTTTAGCATATCTGCTCAAAATTGGTGGACTCTAACACCCTGATGGAATTCCCTAAGCACCTCCTTAGTCCATGTCATTATTGCCAGTCCCAGGACGAGGTGTTCAGTCTGCCCGGGATTGGGCTCCTCTGATGGGCAGCAGGCCACGGGTCCTTGTGGTTAAAGGCACAGCAGGGTGGCAAACATTTCAGACACACAATGATTGTGCATGCTCAACTCAAGAGCCTATTGCGTGGGTTTTCATATTCCTCTCCAAGGCCTTGCTAAATGATTGTATGGAGGAGGAAACATTGAATTATATACATGAATGATCCAATGGTGTTTCCTCCTGTATTTAACTGTTACCAGCTGTGCAGTCAAATACATTCAGTTTTCAACATTTTAAATTATTAAAACTTCTTTCCCACCGAGGACTGCTTGATGATTCCATGTCTCTTCTCCTCCTCAGAGATACAGAAGAGTCTAACAGGGATACAGATCTATGTCAGATTCAATATTTAGCAGGACAAAAAGGGTGTGGGGTGTGGGGGGGGGGAGTGCCATCAGTTTTAACCGCCTCATATAACTTTTGTTGTTGTTATTTTTGCATGCAATGCTTGCGAGGCACTAGGGGATATTAGAACGGCACCGGCAGAGCTGTATTTGTTAGTTTACGGCATGAAAGTCGCGTAAACGTTGGCGCTGAGTTCAAAACATAGGCTGGACACAATGGTTCACACAAGGCCGACGTGGCCCGCTTGGAATCCATGTTGACAGCTGTTATTCGCTGATTTGCCGCATTGCTCAGATCTCTCTGTACACACGTAACATGCCATTTAACTTACTGGCATTTTAAAAATACAGTTAACAGCATTATGAACACTAAATTATGTATAATAAAATAACTCCGCCAGACAGACATTTGTCGACAAAAAGAATACACATACTACACATATTACACAGGCCTTTTACATTCCAGATTGATGTAGTTATGCCTTTGTTGTCGTAAACCTTGGCAGTGTGCATTTCCTCTACAAGCTTAGGCACAATGGCGCCCTAGAGCCTACAACCATTTGATTATGTCGGTGTTATGGAGATGACTAATTGAAGCCTGTGCGGTCTATGGATATGTGATAGACCTTTAGAAGTGACAGCATTGGTTTTGAGGTGGCACTACAGGCTATTTACATAGACATTTATGTCTATGTCTCAGCGGGGAGGAGGACTTAATTTTAATTCACCACATCTCTTACTCAGTATGTCTCAGCTGTATTTACTCTCACTTCATCTTGCGTCCACTTCCATCTCATTTTATTTCAACCCATTGCTTTTAAGTCCTCCTAGTTATCGTCTAATAGGAAGACGAAAGCTTTCTCTTTTTCAAAAATATGGCTATCCATTTAAAAACGATTATTATGCTGCGCATGAATTATTAAAATTATTGTCTTTAGATGGACCAGATTTGACAAAACATTAAAAGGCATTCCCCAATGGAGCAAGGACTTGCATGTATGTATGTATGCGTGCGCTGAACCTTCTAGAAGGATTTTGAAGACAAGATGATCTGAAAGCTTTAGTGGGTTGAGTGCCAAGTCTCCTGTGTGTGTGTGTGCGTGTGTGTGTGCACGTGTGTATATGATTGTGCGTGTGTGTATTGTACCTTAAAGGCCACTTCCTCACATTGTCCTCACGGCCTTTCATCGCCTATTGATCCTTTCACTTCTCCACCAGAGACGACAGGAGGCCACGTTACTGACAGGGATTTTTCTCCGTCCTTGTCCCTCCTGCCCGCCTCCCCCCGTTGCCACGGTGACAGATGGGTTTTATTTTCCTTCACTGAAACATTCCGTTTTCATCTGTCTTCCCAGCTTGGAGGGAGAGAGAGAGAGAGAGAGAGAGAGAGAGAGAGAGAGAGAGAGAGAGAGAGAGAGACTCACCTATACCTATATCACTCTCTGTGGTATAGGTACAGACACTCAGTGGATCTCCAATGGTGTCCACCGCTGCTGTCTTACTGTATAGAGACGACACGCAACACCATCCTCAGTCTGCAGTGCTGCTGTTTGCCACCAGGGGAGCCCTCCCTGACAGCAGTCACAACTGGTGGCCTGTGAGGGCCTGTCACCCTTCCGGCTCACAGAGAAGTGATAAACAAGAACACTGTGGTTCTCCACACTGGCAAAGACGGAAGCCATCACCGTGATACAAAACCTAAAAGAATAGCATTACAAAATAACCTGCAGGCAACATTCCCTCCTTCTGTGTAATTAATTTTCTCTACCCTCTGCCCCAACAGTGTTGCTATTAGCAACCATCAGTCACACAGGCAGTGCCTGTAGCATAATTGAGCCAGTGCCAAGTATATCGGATGACATCACCCATTGTGTATACGGTCGTCCATCCAGCCAGATGACAAACAGGGGAGTCAGCCTCATGACATCATCCTTCCTTATAGCCGGTTTTCCCTGCAGAAGCTCTGAGATCACTGGGGACCGTTGGCTTACCGTCACAGCCACAGGAGCGCGTAATGTCTCTCCGTCGTGTCGTAAGCAGTGAGCCGGGCGTGATGTGTGTGTGACTCAAGACAGTAGCTGTACATTCTGACATGCAAAGAACTATGCATGTACATGCATGCACAGAGCTGACACACACACGCACACAAACACACACACAGCGGTAAATGCCGGTGAATTATTGAGTGCGACATTACCTCATCAAAACACACACACACACACACACACTGACCAGCCACAGCCAGAGTCAATGATGCCCGTTGGCTTGGGTTCCCCCATTCAACTCAGGCAAGGTCAGCTTCAGTTTTGGCACAACACACACACACACACACACACACACAGACACACACACACACACAGACACGCTCAGCATTACTCTGATGTACCACAGACTACTAGGAATTAACCCACTCCATTATGTGTTGTTAATCATATAGTGGGTCCAACCTCCAACTGAAGTCTCCATTTGTCACATTATCACACACACAAACATCCAAAGACTGTGGGCGTCGTGTGTGTGCTTGTGTATACCCAGACAGCTGTTAGAACATATGTAACTAATCAAAGGATTCATATGTCTTCAAATTAATATGCGTTTTCTGTCAGTTCTTGCACAGCCAATTAGATCATTTAACCCCTCAGTATGAACAGCTGCATACCTACCTGTCTGTTAATCAAATCACAGCAACAGTTGAGGAAACAACATAGGCATGTAGAATTTCATTCACTGGATTATACTAACAATAAATATGATTGACCAGATTGCTATTTGATATATTAACAGTCTTAATTACTAGAGGAATGTTTGATAAAAATGTATATTTACATAAAATTTGTATTTAAAAATCTACATTTTGACTGATTTCCTTCATGTAATGCAAGACAAATCACCATTCATGACATTTTTTCCACACTGTTCTCCAGGTGGGGTGCTCCTCAGAAGGCATTACCTGCTGTGAGCTAGCATGCGAATGGTGGTCCGTTAATAGCCAGACATGTAAAGACACAGGGAAGGCAGGTACGACAGAGTCCCCTCCCCCCACCCCAAAGATTTATAACGAGTATGACGTGTAGTTCTGTTTTCAGCCCATAAAATGCAGATTTTTATAAAAACAGGAATGTTGTCAATATTACCACCAGTATTGATGTTCTCATTACAGATCAATCATAATTCTTAGTTTACAGCTCAAAAAACACATTTTAGAGTGCAGTTACATTTTAAATAAACTATGTACAAAGTTCTATCACATTAGCTTGCATAGGCCTAACAGATAATGCATTATTATGAAAAGAATAACTAAACTTTGGAAATCCCTGCTTGAGGTAATAAGGAAGAATCAGTATAACACATTTAAGTTACGTCTTAAAACCCACTTTTATTGATTGGCTTAACACCGCCCCCTTTCTCGTATGCTTCACATTTATTTATAGCTTATACATTTATTCCATTGCTCTTCCACTTTGCCTCATTTTGTTTTCTGATTATACAGCATCATTATATATTGTTTTATTGGCTTCTTTGTTTAAATAAGGTTTAGCATTGTATCTGATTGTAAAAGCATCTTGCTATATGTAACTTCAAATTATTTTTAAAACCTGTAACTTGCTCACACTGCTGAGAAGGGAGCTGATGTTTGTGCATAGTCATATTGTACACACACAAAGAGATACACAAACACAATTCATATAAAATACACAAAAATCACACAGTCTTGCCAAAATACACATGCATACACACACACACACACACACACACACACACACACACACACACACACACACACAGCCAGCTGCACCCTGTCGTGTTTGACACCAGTTCTCCCACTTAACTTGACAGCGCTGCAACATGTTTAATTATGGATCCATAACGATCCCTGTGTCAGATGCTCTGACATCAGCTGGAATGGAGTGTGCAGTGCAGGGAGGCTTCAACAACAGTCAAAGATATGGAGGATGGGTGGAACTGTATATTCCCTGCCCCCTTTCACACACACACAACATTATTGTTATACAGTGTGGGAGGATGTGGAGTCTCACCCACTGTTGGATAAGACCACATGATGCATCAGTTGTACAAAGTAACATCACGTTAAGAATAAAAACTATGCTTCCATAAAGACATAATTGCTACATTTGGAAACTTGCATTGTTGCCTTAAGTCACTTGTGGTTTAACTTATTCATATTTTATTTAACAGTTAGAGAGATAGGTAATTGTTGATACAGTAGGTGTGTGGAGTTATACTTGAGTTGTGACCTCACAAAGTTAGAATTTTACGCATTCATATTATATTTGGCACATATGAAATTCAATGTTGAATATAAACACACTAAATTATATTCTGTTGTGTAACTGCTTATAAGACAAGTCCTGTCCAACGCCCCCTCACATTATTTCCCAGTGTAGTACTCCAGAGGGGTCTATGTCAGCATTCAGCTGTGACAGAACACGAAGATATATCCTGACTGGCACGGAGGGTAATATTTTCTACATGAAAACGACCTTACAATGCACATCTTGGCTGGTGTCTTGGTAGTTGGTAGTCAGCAGTCAGTTAACAATACCTCTGACAACATGCTATTTCCGTGAAGAAGAAAACGTGTGCTCTGCAGTCAAAACGTGCTTCAGCATTACATGGCCACATCAATGGAGACGTTCACACGGATATAAGCAAACGCACACATGCACGCACACACACACAAACCTTAAATGCACCATGTCATTCAATTTTACAACTGTGGAAGAACTGGATAACTGTGACATTCCCTTTCAGTTGCTGTTGAACTATTTACAATAATGCCCTAACATGATTTGCTATATTGTGTGAGTGGCAAATTATTTTAGACCATTTTTTCTCTTTTCAGAAAGAAATTTGTGCTAAATCACATGCCAGACATATTTTAATATTAGACCAGCCCTTTCACATACAATCTTCAACTGCTCACAAAAATTAATTAAACTTGAGTTTTGTGGACATTTAAAAGTGTCTGTGTCCGTATGTTAACCTAAGCAGAGAATTCATTCAGGCAGACTAACTGGGTACATACGCATGAGAAATCAGGAGTATACTAATACTCATTTATACCTATGCACACACACAAGCCATTACAGCAAATAGACATTGAGGGCTGTAGGGCCCATTATCATTGGTTGGAGGATGTCATGTCATGCTTGACACTGAGCTTAGATGCCATTATATAACAAGCAGGACTACCATACAGAGTATAATGAGACATTTATTTTGTTTATGCAGGACTCTAAATTAGTATACATTTCTCATCTTTGAATTGTGTTGCATATATATCAGTGATCCCCATTTTCTTCCCGCATGCACACACATGCATGTGTTACTGTAACTAAAGCAGATATTATGAAAAAGAAAATAATTTTTAGAGAACATCTTCACATATTCAACACATTCCGTGCTACATGAAAGCTCACCCACTGAGTTGGGGGGTTGTTTTATATCCAATGTGCAGTGCGGTAGGTGGTTAAGACCCAATATTCACTTGGTGAATCATGTCTGGCCACGCTCCATTGGGAAGTGTCCACAGTCTTTGCCTCCTACTGGGTGTAGTGTAGACCTCTGGTTAATTTTAAAACTATTGGACAGCGTTTAACCAATCGGCGTTGCTACAACTGTTCTGATCGCCTCATCTAGCTCTACCACAATTTTTGAAACACGCTTGACGTCAATTTAATTTCACTACCCCACCCCGATTGGGCCACAAGCAGGGTGGTTGTGAAAAACGCTAATGCGAACAGCATTTCCAGACTTTAATCTCAATTAAATAAATTGAGCTGAGAGCAATAATCGGGCGAGGCCATGCTAGTAGGCTGTAGGTAGTCTGTTTGCTCTCTCTGGGGAAAGGGTGGGGGTTGTTTACCCCTTAATTGCACTCTCAAAGCCTGGCCACATCACAGCCTGGATGTAGTCATGTGTTGAAAGCCTACATTCACACAAGCGAATGGCGTTAAAGTGAATCATCAAGGGGACAAAAATCTCACATTGTACAGTTTCTTCATTCTGCCGTAAATGCCATCACCTCTCTATTATTTTGTATCTGTGCTGTGTGTGTGCATGCTTGTTCTGATGTTACACCACAGACACCACGACTGCAACGAGCCTGCGGCATCTGCCATTCTTTGAGGCGTGAGCAATGAACCACTTCTTTTGAACAAGGGTCGCCGTTTTTTAAAGTCCCAAAACCACTGACATGCGGGACCCTTGCTGAACACAGAACACCAGTTTCGGATCAGGCCACATCTTCGCCCTGCCTCCAGTGAGGTTTCTCAGACACAGTAGAATCAGCCATTAGTAGTCCAGATAGCATAATTAGAGGAGAGCGGGAGGGCAAAACGATAGAGAGAGAGAGAGAGAGAGATTTGTGAGTAAAACAGCTCCACTCATTGTCTGTGCTAATTAACCCAGATCCTCTCATGTCCTCTATAATTAGCAGCTCTGCGTTCCGTCGCTGTTCGGCTAGAATCACGTTGGGCATAACTGATAACAAAAGAGAACGATGAGAGGCAGAATAATCAACCGTGAACATGACTAATAAAGCGAGCATGGATTAAGGCACAGGAATTGTCAAAAGCACCTTTTTTTTTACTAGCAAACTTTAAAGGTGCTTTTATTGTCACATACATGTAGTGAAATTCCTCCTCTGCATTTAACCCATACCTCAAGGGAGCAGAGACCAACGCCTGATCGTTGGCAATGTCACTGGTCAGATGGCACCGAGTGGAGAATGAACCTAACATGTTTCTTGTTAGTGGGGGAAACCCACACAGACACGGTGAGAACGTGCAATCCTTCTTGCCTTGCATTCTTCTTGCTGTGAGGCCACAGTGCTATCCACTAGGCCACCATGTTGCCACAACATCCACCTGAACCATGCCCATCTGATTAAAATGTTCTCACATATCGACTCCATCTATACACCAATATCACAATGTTACATGAAGACATTACGTAAGGCATTTATTCTTAGACCCAAAAAAGGTTTATTTTTGATGGTCTTTCTCTGGGCTTAATGCTGGGTTTCCTAGCAACAGGTATGCTAGGGCTTGCAAGGGAAAGCATTAGCATTGTTCTGATTACCCTCTAACTTTTATAATTTATGCCTTCCTTAAATAATTCCCCTGTAGCCCGCCAAATGGTATCATTAGACGTCACCTGGTATTACCCATTCTGGTCTGTTATTTTGTCTACCAGTTTAATTCCGTCTCTCAATTCTAATTGTAACACATAACTACATATAATATCTATGTAATCTGTAGTGACATTTGCTCACTGTTAAGAATGTATAACTTTATAAAGAAACTGTTGACAATTAAGACTTTTATGAGTAGAAAAGGTCAGTCACAAGCACACATACACACACGCAACGACCCATTATAACTGAGGAGCTCCATCCACAATAGTTTGGATGGAGTACCATGCTCCCTATGTAATGTGCTTCTCTTACACTGCTGAGATGCTTATGTTTTACTGCTTATGGTGAGGATGAAGACCTTGATGAGTGTCGGGTGAGTCGGGTTAGGTCTCGCCTGTTGTGAGAGAGTGTCTGACGGCATTGGTTATGTCCCTGTGCGCAAACGCCCCTGTGCGCACATCCCTTTGTGTTGTGTGGGTGTAGACGAGAAACCTGCCGGAGCAAGTTGAGCCGTGATAGACGCCGCTTTGTGCTGAAAGTTCACCTCATCTCTGTAACCCCCCCCGCCCCCTTTCCCTCCTCACTATGAACCACCGTGTCACATTATCTTCACCGCTGCGTGACATTTGCAAACACATACACACACACACACAGTAGAATTTCATACTGGAGTTGTTACTCTTAAAGAGACCAGACCGCCCAAATGCAGAGAACACCGTGGTTGCTATGGTGAAGAGTTGCGGCACATGCTTTCTCCGACAGTGCCACACAATTCCTTTGAAATAGTTTCGACACGGACATACTTGACTGACCGTTGACTGAGCCGTAATGTCTCTACAGCATTAGGTTATGACTGACACTGACACAGTGTCGGTTGATGGGAGCTGTTGAAGGTGCCATCGGGGGAATCGATATGTCTGTGAATGCTAGTGAGTCACAGTGTGTAGGCCCAGTGTAGCGCAAAAACAGGATAGAGTCTATGTATAGTTTGTGTCTGTAAATACTGCCGGTCGCCATACAAAGCTGGTTACATAGTGGCCTTTCTGTCTTCGCTCTATAGAGCGAAAGCAGTATATACAGGGGTGCGTTTGACTGGGATTTGCTCAGACAATGCTGTGCGACTGAGGATAATGCGTTCGCAAACGCCCACGCCCGTGAAATGGCCCGCTACTCCACAGTGCTCAAACCCACTCATGTCAGCGTGTCTGCATGTGTTCTGTGTTGCATGCGTGCATACGTGTGTGTGCTTGTGCGCATTTGTGCTTCACATAATTCTGTATTCGTGCATGCGTTCGTATAACATGTTGGCATGCGCTGAGTTTTGTGTGCATCCCACGTTTGTTTGAGAGCGTTTCAGCCATAGCCAGCCTCTCCGTCTCTTCGTCTGCGTTCTACCGGCGCGTATTCCTCCGGACACAGAATGTGTAGATGCGCGGGGTGTCAGATTCTCTACAAATGTTCCAGGCACAGTTATCTGACAATTGCTCACCACTTCCACAGCTAACTGCTGGCCAAATTGCTTTTGTGGCATTCACTGTAGCAGCTGTTCAATTTGATTTGGGACTCCAAGACAGAGCTGGGGGATTGCAAGAAGTGTAGGTGTGTGTGCGTGTTTGTGTGCGTGTGTAACAGAATATCTACCATCCATGAGTCAGCAAAATTAGGCGTCTGAGAAGTCCCGTAGATGCACAAAAGGGATGACTAGCAATATAGTGTGCAAGCTGTATAAAGTATAGCGTGTTAGCTGTAAGGTTTGTGTGCCATCAAGGGAATTAAGCTCAGGCTGGGAGCTCATTAGTATTATTGATACACAATTAGAGCGTCAGGAGGAGCAAGGAAAGCAAACAGAAGACGGCATTGTCGCTTGTTTATGTTTAAACAACAGGTAAACAAGCCGAGACACATTGTACTCATCCCTAACTAGCTCAGCTGACTGGATCCTACAGTATATGTATGTAGCACCAGGGCCATGAAAATAAGAGCTACATTGCCAACGGTCACATGGTTCATGGAGAGGCAAAACACACAGATATATAACTTATTTTTTTGGTAATTAGTAGTCAATAAATGCACCGATTTACATTTAAAATAGAATTCATAGGGTACTTTTTGTATTTATGCCAACTTCCGGGAACTATTTTGAGGCTCCTTTCCTGTCAAAAAACGGTCCATTGGAGTGAAGGGAGATGGCGCGACCCTCTCTTTACATGGCTCTGGTATGTACTAATATACTGGGTACCATAAAGCCTGTCTTGAATTCACTGAATACAACAGAATACTACTAATATCTGTTGTATACAGTATATACAGTATGCAGGCTTTGTCGTTTGTGTTGAAACAGTACACATGGTACAAAACAATAAATATACGGTCCTCCTAACCCTTATTGGGCCTGTAGATGTGTGCATTTCTCCATGTCTTCATAAATACATTAAGAAAGCTTCAAAATAGCCACATTTCCATGCTTTTGGTTCCCTTTCCCCCTTCTCCGGGTTTTCATATGCTACTATATTTGCGAGGGGGCAGATGAATAAGTGGGTTGTCAACCCTCATGCAAAATTGCTGCCAGACAAAATATCCTTGGAAATAAACCTGGCTCTGCTCCGAGCTCATCTTGAACAGGATCAATTCTTCCTTGAGACGTGACAGGATAGGGACAGATAGGGGCTTCTACACAGCGTCCGTCCGGGATCTTGGATATAGACTATATATATGGACATACTGTTCATGTGAGCCAGCCCTCACTAAAATGTGGTGCCTTTTCTCCCTAATGTATTTGTATGGGTTCAGGCTGTGCACACAGAAAGTCTGAGGGAAATTGCCTGTGAAAACAGTATGGCTTACTCCTTTCTACCAATCTCTCCACAGCTGAGGCGCACACACATACACACACTTTCTCTTACATGCAAATTAATTTACATGCAAATTAATTTGCATGTCTCACTGATAATAGCTGTTCACCATCATATGTCTATTTTGCCGGGGTCTAACCGACAATGTAGCATATGTAGCAAGGGGAGACATTAGTCTCCACGATGTTATACCTTTTACAAGATCCCCACAAATAATACGGGAATAACTAGCTCACACTAGCACACAACACACACGCACACACACACACGCACCTTTTCCCCTCAAGCCAACAGGCCACAAAGACACTCCAGCGTATTATACACATAATGAATAGGAATGAAAGAAAGCCGACGCAGCAGCTACTTCAACACCTGAGCAGCTGTTGAAGTAGCTCACAGACAATAGGAGGGTGAAACATCAAACATACACAAAAACATTTATACAAATGTTCGTCCCCACTTCTGTGGCAGGGTTGATGTATGAGGTGCGCTGTATAGACGCTTGTTATTGAATGGAGACGGTCGTCGTGTTGGAGAAACTCACAGAGGGGCCTTGCAATGTGTGTGTGTGTGTGTGCGTGCGTGCGTGTGTCATGTGCATGTGTGGATGAGAGAGATTTATGGCTTGTGCTATAGTCTGATTGTTAGTGTGTGTGATTCATTGCATGATCCAGAGTTAGTTGTGTGGTAAAGTTTAGGCTTTAGCAATTCTTTGCAAGTATTTCCTTTAAAAAAGCAAAAAATAAATAAAATTTATATATATATATATTTTTTTTAAAGGTGTAACTAGTGATTCTAAGATAATAAACCTTTGGTAAATTCAGCTGCCCGTTTCTGTGAGCGAGCTGAAAAATGTATTTGTATTTCTACACAGCCCTGATTCACTAATTCATTTATTTAAATGAAGAGGTGTTTTTCCTTCAAATATCAATGGAATGGAATGCAAACTGTATTAATATTTTGGCAGAAATAAATGGTTTTCCTGCCCAGATGTTTTGCTTACTTCTTTTCCCTTTGGTAAGGGGCACTCATATGTTACAATACAGCTATATATTCATAGACTCTGTATGTGAAAACCCCACAGTCTCCTATAACCGATACCATGTATAGTTCTATAACTGACACACAAATGGCTGCTTGCCACAGTTTTTGTTTAAGAACAATGGCTATCTTGAAATCTAACAAAAACTATTGTTATTACTGGTCCATGAAAAAAATAAATGACAATAAATGTATATCAACACTGCAAAAAGTCATCTAATTTAGTGTGATAATCTTGTTTTTAGATGTAAAATCTGGATGAACCTGTTTTTAATATAAATGGCTTATCTTGTGACTTAATTTAAGTACAGTACGTGTGCACTTAGTTATAGAAATGAGTTATGAGTTTCTGAGGTTGTTTTATGCTTGTTTTAAGCATAAGCAAACGCATAACTAATATATTTCCACTTATATTTGATATGGCATTTTTTGCAGTGAAATTCTGTATGCGTAGGATGAAACATACAGTATAATGTGTGTATGCGTAATTTGCCCCATAATGACTTCCTTCTCTCTGCTAACCTGCATCACCCCTCCCTCTAGTCCATGTATGAGATCACCATGTAATGC
>JAODUH010012956.1:19196-39802 GCA_027564835.1 Typhlichthys subterraneus | reverse complement strand
GACTCCTGTGGCGTCTGTCAGGGACACTTCCTCGGACCTGGGACTCCTGTGGCGTCTGTCAGGGACACTTCCTCGGACCTGGGACTCCTGTGGCGTCTGTCAGGGACACTTCCTCGGAATTGGGACTCCTGTGGCGTATGTTAAGAACACTTCCTCGGACCTGGGACTCCTGTGGCGTATGTTAGGGACACTTCCTCGGACCTGGGACTCCTGTGGCGTCTGTCAAGGACACGTCCTCGGACCTGGGACTCCTGTGGCGTCTGTCAGGGACACTTCCTCGGACCTGGGACTCCTGTGGCGTCTGTCAGGGACACTTCCTCGGAATTGGGACTCCTGTGGCGTATGTTAAGAACACTTCCTCGGACCTGGGACTCCTGTGGCGTATGTTAGGGACACTTCCTCGGACCTGGGATTCCTGTGGCGTCTGTCAAGGACACTTCCTCGGACCTGGGACTCCGGTGGCGTCTGTCAGGGACAGGGGTGGATTCCTCCCTCTGTGGTCCCTTCCCAAGGTGAAATATAGACTTACATAAATAATAATAGTAATAAATAGTATAAATAAACTTGTCTTGATAGAGCTGTGAACTGCCAGCGACAGAGGAACCTATATCGTGTTGTTTTGGATACGTTGAGCACATGGTACATGGATTGAATGCATTTATATAGCGCTTCTCCAGCCTTCCAGCCACCTCCAGAGCTGTACTGTATTGCCTCACATACATGTGATGGTGTGTAAACCTCGACACTTGGCGAGGAGTTAGCAGGGTTCAAACCAACAAATTCTGGATCACTTGGTCGTCCCCGCTACCCACTGTGCCAAAGACCAAGAAGGAACTAGACAACACGTGAAGATGCAAAGGATATCCTTCCACTAAGAGAAACAGACTGCATATATCACTAGAAAAATACAGTATATAGCAGATTGTTATGCTGGGGCAATGTGTTAACCACAAGTAATGCAGGTAATGCGATCACATTGGGACCAACCCTCATCTGGACCCTCCATTGTACAAACACTTCCCATGTACACTAGATCCCGCCCATCCTATAGAAATAGAGTTCAGTGGTGCCTTATTGCTGTTATGCATCGGTTTAGACAACAGAACACACAAATATGACTGAATCTGGTCAACTCACTTAAATAACCAATTTGATAAAAAATTACATGAAACCATCTACTCAATCAGATACTCGGCCATTTTTGTCCATTCAATAACTGAGTTCACAGTTCATGATGCATTAATTTACTACCATCATTGGATCTAGAACATATATTAATTTGATGGTTTTGAAGTGGAGGCATTGATTCACTATCCACAATCCAATCATCATCATGGTAATACATCAATGTTTATGGGGTGTGCTGCAGAGCCATCTTCATTAGGATGGTAATTGTAAGTGTTTTGACCCGTGGCTTCCCCCAAAACACCAGGTTCTCCCAGCTAATGAAAATGACATGGTTGAGAACTAATACACCACTTGCCTTGGCTGCATACACGCAGTCCTACAAGTCTGAGTGGAGGATGTGGAGGCAGAGAATATAGGAGGACATGTGTTTCTGAGAATACCACAAACACAGGAAAGGTAGCAGAGAGCTATAGATGAGACACAAAGACTAGGGGACTCGGAGGTCTTTCCAATCCCAGCAAGGCCCAAGAGATTGTGTTACAGAGCAGGTCAATATCCTCCGGTATTGGCCTTCATATTTCCAACCTGATTACATGGTGGATGCAAGCGCGCATGTACGCACACACACACACACACACACACACACACACAGCCATACACACCACCCACACACAGACCAGAAGACAAAATGTAATGACATGCATTAATCACTGAAAACAACCATGTGGGGAAATACTGCATATCTTCTTTCCCTTAGCGTTAACATGCACTGCCTATTGCAGCATACTGGCCAACTCCACACAGAGGCATGTGGGATGTTATTTTACTGAGAAAAACCCACCTGTCTGTTTCCTTCCCACTGTTAACTGGCCTCTAAAGACTGAATCATAACATGTGAATGTCCGCCCCTGCTTGAGAATTACAACATATTGTAATGCACTTGCAGTTAAAGGTAGGCTATAATCATGCATTGCAAGTAATTTGTACATAACGCTAACACACTTTGTCAAATTTAACAAATATTTCCTCGCATTTCGCTAGCTTATCGTTCTCTGAGCGTGCTGAAAAAAGAATCCGGAACTTTTACACAGCCCTGGCTCCGTAAATAGGGACATAAACAAAGAAGCTTTTCTTCACAATGCATTTCCAGGTGTGGGGTGGCATTGTGGAGGGATATCATTTTGATTTGAGTTAGCAAGCGTAGCAAATTAGCAAGCGTTCTAGAATAACTGACCCCTCTGAATTGATCTCTGTCACAAACCCTCAAATATGTTGTCATAGGGACCGAACTGTCAAGGTTATCCATTATTTGAGAATGGGATAGCAAGTTGCTACATGACATGTATTTATGGACGATATTGCAGCAATGGCTTTGTAAACAGTCAGCCGGCTAACGCCACAGGTTGTGAATACACTTAAACTGGACCCGCATCTGTAGGAAACAAATCCAGGTGATCGGAGGGGAAATGGGCATCGACTAACAGACTGAGGGGAACTGTAACAACATTAGGCCATCCATTACCCTGGTGTGGTCAAGCAGAGGTGGCTGCGAGCACTAGAGGCTATAAAGACAGACAGGCTGGCAGACAGGACCATGATCTACATCTACATCTAGGCCAGTCTGGTCGTCCTGGCTCTGGCTTCAGGCCACAGCGGAGCCTCAGAGCTGTGGTCACAAAAAATGTTAGTGTGGACAACCTGACCAAATTTCTATATGACTTAATGTATCTTTGCTTCTTGGTAGAGTGAGTCGCTGAAATTGGAGCAAGGCAATGCACTTGTAATTTACCATATCCTCACGTTTATCGTGTGTGTTTGAGCAGACGTTATTTTTCCCCCTGTGGTTGTGAACACACATGCGGGTGCGGGTGACACGTGTGTGTTTGTGTAAACAGGTAAGTGTGCTTTGCTCTATACCTTCCATTAGATATAAGACAGTGTATGTTGCTCTGCCTCTAGGGTGACAGTTGTTTGACCTGCAAAGATTACCCAGAGATCTGTCAGCAGGCATGTTGTGCATGCGTCCCAGTTTCTGATAAATATAAATATAAATTCACTCTCTGCGCTTCGGGGGGATTATTTAACCCCGTTCCCCCATCCCCGCCCCGACTAGACCAGCACTGTTTCCTGTGTCTCAGGTGGCATAGCACATTCATACCAAAAAAATTACTATTGAGGGGAATCAATGTGTCGTATCTCTGATTTGATCTACTGCTTAGCAACACACCTGACTACAAAAACAGAAAAGGCAAGGAACTGTGCATTCATGCTACTTCAGGTAGTCACATTGCTTTGAGGCTCTTTTTTTAAATGACAAACCGCTGCTACTGCTTTTATTATTACAATACTACTGTATTTACTGCTCTTCCATAATCAAGGGAAGGGTGCAATACCTCTGACATTTGCATTTCATTGTTACTTCAGCTATTTCTAGGCAAAATGTATACTCAGCTACATACATTTCAATTAGATAGGCTATGGATACATGCAGGCATTAGCTAAATATTTGAGATATACTGCTAGCAAATTGAGATGGCATGAAAGCGTTACTTGTGAACCACCCAAATGGCACGGGGACCATAACATTGTTAATAATTGACACGTTGACCTTTATGGAATGGATTCAGACCTGATGTTTTAGCCTTTTAGCCCAAACATTACCTTGCCGTTTTGTCTATGTTAACTAGCTTCACGTTCCGTCCCACCAACCTCTACCTCTGAAAGCCCAATGGTTTAGGCTGTGATTGATGAGCCCATCGTATGCATACTGAGCAAGACACCATATGAGTGTTGGGTTAATGAGTGTCCATCAGTAGGGAAATGGCCAAGGAGAATAAAATGGCTGACGCAGCAGAAGTAGGTCAGATCCACTTTGCTTCCACTTTGCCTGCAGCTGCATGAATTCAATCCATCTACCTTCTTTTAACTTGCAGTCAGCCACCATCTTCAAGTCTCTTCTTAAAGTAATTTCTGACTGCGATCTCTCTCTTGCACACTCTGAAAATCCCTTTAACAGAAGACCTATTATTCTCCTCCAGGGCATCTATTTGTTGCACTTAATGGATAGATGAGAAATGATTGCTAGCAAGTGGGTGGAGCTATACCAGATATGGCTACCAGAAGAGGAAATTCAATCATTGCCTTTAAGGAAAGCCCTGGCCACGCTTTCATACTTCACGCAAGCCGAGACGTGCTTCATTGAGTTTTCGCTTCTTTAAAAGATATGAATCTTTGTTAAAGTGAGCAGAAAATGGGCCAATGTGATTGCTCATTCCAATGAGATTTACCTGTAAAAGAGTGTGGCGCCTTGCTAATGTGACAGCGACCTTTAGAGAGAGATGTGACCCGTGCATATAGCGTTTGTCTTGACTATCAGCAAACTCCTAGCCTGGTCCGCCCGACTATTGCTTTACAGTCTATTATAGACTGGAAACCCTGATCACATTAGCGTTTTCACAGCAACCTTGCTGAGGTGCATGATGATGTTGAAGTCAAGAGTGTTTTGAAATGGTGGTAGAGCTAGTTGAAGAGATACAAACAGTTGTAGCAATGCCGATAGGTTCAACAATATCCAATAGTTTCAAAATTAACCAGAGTTATGTATAGGAGGCAACGACTGTTTACCCTTTCCAATGGAGCATGGGCAGACTATCTATATTCACAAGTGAATATTGGGTCTGGTTACACCTGGCTAACGCAAACTCCACCCACTTCATAAAACTAAGAAACCTTCCTTCTATTTTTCTGTTCATAAAATAGACAACTCCTTCTACTCCTTCTACCCAACCCGGTCTATGTGAATCTTATGGTTAAATAATGACTACATCTACTCTTCAACTGCTGGTAAATCAGAAAAAGTGCTCTAATCTCTCCTAGTCCTAATTGATTTCCAGGCTACAAGGCCTAATAACATCCAAGGGAATAGACATTATGGATACATTCGACTGCATGTTGTTGTTTCTTCAATAATAAGGCTTCTTAAGGGACATGAAAGCAATGATACGTAGAGATGCCCAAGTGAGTCAGAAAACATGTCTCAATCATACTAATCAAGTCTGTCTATTGTAACCTTAAGTAAATCACCGTAAGTAATTTCAATTAAAGCATATTTTCAGCCATCCCAATAATTCTCTTTAACCAGTCCCTATTTTAATATGAAAGGACTAACATTACATAATGCATTCAATAAAATAACTAGTGTGAAATGTTTTAGAATAAAACCACTTAACACAGTGGCAAAATACAACATACATTGTCCTCCAGAGCACGTATTCTATTATATACTTTAGATAACCCAAGCTGTATACAGTGTATGATGATGAAATTCTGCGGAAAACATTTTAAACTGACAGTCTACTGACTAGTTTCATGCTGTCACAAAATGATTTCATCTCAAACTGTCCCCGAGTCAAACAAAAGTTAGATTAAAAGACCCCAATCGTTCTTTCTCATATTTCTTTCTTTCGCTTGATGTTCAAGGGGTACAAAGAAACGTTTCTGAAGTGACTCTCCTTTCCTGTCTGTCTCATGAATCTCATCCATTTTCTTCAGATGCAAATTGAAAGAATATTACTTTTTTTTATTTCAATTGTGCTGGCTGTCAGATGTCCTAATGGGAACAGAACCTTTCCATCTTCAAAAAGACCTTCCAAGGAAACACACCATGGGCGACTGGAAGCACGCAGGAGAAAGCACAGATAGGAATACAGTATGAACGTGTGTGCGCGTGCGGGAGCATCAGTAACGTGTCCACTGCAGACTTAATTATTCCCCGATTATAAAAATGAACTGAAAGAGTTACCCAATTCTAAGCCTGCACAGAACCATGTACGCTAAACCATTACAGCTAGTCTATTGTCTACCCTCATATGGGCTTCTGATAAGAGACTCTTAATAGGTTTATGAATTTATGTGGAGCATGCACAGGACTGGCTGCTCAGAACCTCATCGTTAGCACAAGTAATCTTAGTGTGAGTCATACAGCTAGCTATATTTGCACACCTACTGTACTGTTAATCTTTATTCAGACCTGACAATAAGCAAATATCACGTGGGGGTGGTTTGTTGGGCAGCTAGTGGCGTTTAATGCAGTCCCACACAGCAGTAGGCAAGAAGAAGGACGTAGGTGTCAAAACTGACAGCCTATAACATATAGGACGGACGCCCTGGGCCGTCTCGAATGGTACACTCGCCCTCTTTTAACCTTCACGTATCCTCTTTGGTACAGTCACACAAAAGACGCCGCCAAGAGTTATAACCAGCAGTCCATGTATAAGGCTGTATATGAAGACTGTGTGCATAATACGCTATTGAGGTTTCACACATGAATATGTGAGGTACATATTAGACATACTGAATATATACTTTATGTCCACCATCATACAACCGCTATTACTGTACGTGGCGCCTAATGCAGCCGGTTGCAGAAACGCATCGTGTTTTATGTTCCACAGAGTCCCATTTGACTATAGATGTGTTTCCCTGCACTGTGTCTATACTGCATTGACAGGATATGGAAATGGTCTCAAGTGAGAGCAGAAACACAAAATACCCTCACATCGATCCTTTCTACATTACACTGGGGGACATCCCACCTCTTATATTTATTTCCCCTAAAGTCCACTGTACAGTCATTCAGCCAACATATTCTCTATTCACCAAGCCGTCCTTCCAATTTCCAATGTTTCTTTCAAACTTCCAGTATTTTCCAATGCGCTTCTGAGGATTGCTCCTCTGGTCACACCTGCCACTGTAGATAGGCAAGGTGAAACATCTAAGTCACCATGTTTGTGGTTATGAGAGGCAGCCATACAGCAGATATTGTGTGTTGACAGTGTAAGCAGCATAGAAACGGCCATACTCTGTTCCCAAGGGCGGGGGCGTGTGGTACCGTCTCAAAGGAGAGGTGGCTATCTATGTCAGGTCCCCATATACATGTGAATCAGATACCCTAGAGGCATGTTCCTCAGATGTGGCAAGCCTTTAAACAATGACAGAACAGGCCACCACACCTGTGAGCTCTTATCTCCCTTCATGTAGCCAACCTAATCCACAGGTATATATATATTTAATGCAGTATATTACATTAATATTTATCTACCCTATCAAAGCCATTGGTTTTACTATCTCACTGTGTATTAAGTATAAATTCTTGCTTACTGCAAACATACTTACAATGTACAGATTGTTTAAACAATATGCAAAAGCCACCTAAACGGTATACAATGAATCATGCAGTTCTGCCTCAGCAAAACATTCAGGCGAGCACACACACAGACACACACAGGCCAAGAGAGGTAATATCTCACATGTGCAAACCACACAATTGTGATCCTCCTATTGGCTAGGCCCATCATGCTACCGTAAACTGTACATTCCCACATCCCATCAGCAGTCCCAGACCCATCTCCCACGGCAACCACAAGGCTGGCCAGTGTGCTGAGGTCTCCCGGTGCACTATGCAAACTGGATGTGTTTCAAGTGTGTGCTTATCCACAAACAGAGACGGCCTGTTGAGCCACTCTGAGAGCAGAGGGGCTAATGTTTGCCAATTAGGAGTCACCTGCAAGGTGAGTTATATGGCCTTGGAGAACGCCCAAAAGGCCTTCTCCCAAAAGGCCTGGAGGTAAATCAAATCAATGTCTTGTTTCCTAAAGAACATGATATTTATTTTACTTATTAAATATT
The DNA here is from genome assembly GCA_027564835.1 of Typhlichthys subterraneus. Lineage (NCBI taxonomy): Eukaryota > Metazoa > Chordata > Actinopteri > Percopsiformes > Amblyopsidae > Typhlichthys > Typhlichthys subterraneus. The sequence continues at coordinate 31,987 of JAODUH010012956.1, read as the reverse complement.
TTTTTACTTGATTTGTTCATTCCAGTTTCTTCCTTCCCCCTTCCCCCTGCTTCCATCATCTATCCAGTGGGTCAGATCAATATTAGGCCTGTAAGTAACTGGAGATCACTATGCCTTAGTGTTTTAGCCGTGCTGGGGCTGCATCTCAGCTCAGCTGAGGTCTCCGTGAGACTGCATTCATTCTCTGTCTCGCACGTCTTTTGTTTTGCGCTCTCCCTCCATCCACACCTCCATCAACGAACCCTAGACCCGCCCTCTCCAGACCAGCAGAGACACGCAGACGACGACTCACCGACTTCAAACACGATCCTGTTCAAAGTCGGCCTTAGAAGCGAGCTCCAGTGAACAATGAATAAGTCATCAAATCGGCAATAATTGTTTTTTTTTATGTTTTTCTTTTCATGGCTTTCCCCCACCCCGTGTAGTCGTAGTCTCCACCGGTTCTCATTCTCTTCACTCACTCAGAAAACATTTTTTTCCCATCCCTAATGTGTCTCTATTCCCTCATCCAACAGTAGTACAACAATAGTTTGTCTTTCTGACCACTGAGAAGCATAGAGGGTCCCGGTCATCACTTTCACACACGTGGGAACTCCAGGGCGTTGCGGCTGTTTTCAATTTAAATTCAAACACAATGCTGAATGTATTTAGTTATTTAAAAGATATAGCAAAATAATAAAATAAACCTTTATCCTATCAGCCTTTTTGCTTGGGTTTCAGACACCAGCAAGACTGCTGCTTTCACATAGCTATGTTGAATATTTGAGGTTCTGTGGTATAGGCGGTCAAGGAGTGTCGCTATAAACAAAGGGATTTAGCATTACAGGCTTGCGTAGGCATTACTGTGTTTAATACGCTAAATAATATGAGGTTTTAAAATGGTTATCGCACGTTGATGCTACTGTAGGTCTGCCACTGTTTTCCTTTAAGATAATAGGCTCTATATTGTTTCCTATACCTCCAAGTCTGTCAGTGAAGCAACATCTAATGTACTGTAGATCCCAAGGAGGTGGTGTTAAGCAATGGTGTGTACGATATTTTATCTCCCTCATTCGACATGGCAGCTTAGGGTTCAAAGCCATCAAAATGTGCTGAACAGGCGTTGTTCTGGGAACCTATAGCACTCCTCCCATTCCCTGTCCGTCTTAAAACAAACAGCTGTTACCATGGAAACTCACTTAGGTTTGTGTGTCTATAAATGTCAAATACTACCCCTCCCCAGCCAAAAACTAGGAAGATGGTCCAGCTGTTTGACAAGATGTTCAATCAAACCAAGTGTGATTTTTACATTTTAAAACCACAGCTAAGATTATTATACAGAGCATTTTAATTGGGACTGCAGGAGGAATATATTAAAAAAATACCTAATGCCATGCATTTATGTGCGGCATGATATGTGGGTAGGTGATATGTGGGTAGGTGACCTCTCCCAGCATATACATCTGTGTGTTTGGTATCATTTATTTAAATAAGTTATAGTATGTGTCCTAAAAATTGTTTGTGTTATGGTGTGTGTTGGTTTTATGTCCATTAGTGCATGTCAGATATTGTGATGATAGCCTGTTCATTATATTTCACAGACTACAGTATAATGATCTTTACCTATTGTGTGTCTGTTTTCTTGGAAGAAAACGTCTTATTCCCTAAGTAATCCACTACGATGAATTCAGGCTTTTGGGCGACTCAGCCAAAGTTCACAGTAAATTAAAGATCTGCACAATCTCTTTGATCTGCTGCAGTGAGGTTTGTGTGTGGGCATGGACACAACCCCCCCCCCAGAAAAGTGGCAAATTACTGCACAATAGTAGCATAATAGCATCACACGCACAGTTGAAACAGCTTGTCATTGTGCAATACTGGTGCATTATTCATCTTACTTCAAGATGTGGTCAGCTGACAGCACAATACATATAGTCACCTTAAATACACGAAAGGCATAATTCACCCAGCAAGTATAAAGTACGCTTGACAGCAGCAGTATAGCGGAGACAGCAATAACTTAACTATAGGTTACAACATCATAGAAACACTGGTCTCAGTGCTGAGCTTTCATTCGCTGGATCATTTGTAGAACTAGTGACAGTACAGTGCTCGAGGAAGCCACAGTGCTCTAAATAAAAACATGAGTCAATGGCAGCGCAAGCAGCAGACATGCTAAAACAATCTGCTCAGGTAGCACTGCAGCTCGAAAGCAACAGCTGGGAAGTTACGGATCAGAGGAGTGAAGAGGCAGGGTTGTTAATCACAGGCAAACACACCTGCGCAGCACCCATCCTCACAGAATTACAGAAAGCTCTTGTTGTTTTTCCCCCGCCCGACACATGCCTCTCCCTTTGCCAATACTAGCTGCTATATCTGCCTGTTTAAGGAAAAGTACACACACACGCACACACACACACACGCACACACACACACACAGAGTCTATAGCTAGTAATCAACATCGACTGCAAGCTCTGTAGCCTCCCGTTTGGCTACGGACTCAACAGCATGGCTGCCATCTCCCTCTCTCCCTCACAGGCCTCCCTGGTTAACAAGACCTGTTCTCTGGTTAACAAGTCCCCTCCTCAATTACTCCCCAACCAGACACATTCATAAGTGGTCACTGAGCCACTGCATTACTCCCGCCTTCATCAATCCACCTCGCACCATTTAGAACCACGAGGATCTGCGTTGCCATGGATCCCGTCACCATGACTACAAACAACTGCGCAGGCAGATGGGAGGAGGGGGAGGAGGAGGATGATGAGGAGGAGGGGGTTGGGGTTTTGGTGGTTAGGGTCTAGGATGATAGCTTAACCCCTGTTTGGTGGAGTTCTGCCCCTGTAAGCCACTGGCCCCTTAGGGCGGTGGGGGAGGGCTCCTTTAAACGGTCAGGATTGAGAGGACACAGGAGGTCAAGGCGATGTTGGAGAAATGAAAGGGAACAGCTCTGGCCTTCCAGGTACAGGGCTTCTCTATAATTTCTCAGGCTATGAGGGCGGATTGTTCAGGGCTTGTTCCCCACACAGGATGGTTCCCGAATCCATCGGGATACCCAGCCCATGCTCAACCTCCAGCGCCATGCCGACGGTCAGGGAGCTCAAGCCTGTCATGTTCGGGGCACCTGAAGGGTGCATTGGGACAGATGCATGACTTTCATCAAAGGTGATGGGAGAGCTGACAGACCACTGAAGTCTGACGGGAACACTGCAGATCCCTTTGCTGCTATTGGTGGACGTCATCGCTGAGGATAGAGGTGGTGCAGGCAGCATTAAAGGCCAGCGGTTTGAGCAGTCTGTGTGTTCTGACACCATGTAAGGTGTGCTTGCTGCTTTGGGTTGAGAACTAAGGGCAAAGTCAACCTGGCCATCTGAAGTGTCTTTGGTATGGCACAATAATGGTAAAAGCATGACCGCGCCCTTATTAAGAATCTCTTCTCTTGACTGTTGGCTCACTACTAGAGATCACTACTAAATCAATAGGCTAGACCTAAGGGTGCAGAGAGTACACCATCTCTCTATGCACTTCAAACCTCAGCTGTTTCTTGTTTCCAGAATGAAAATACATATTTACTGATCCCTTTTTGTTTACCTTTGTGTTTTTCACATTTGGTCGAAGGTTGTATTTATGTACAGGCCTAAAATTGGCATGCTGTTAGCAATATTTGCATTGGATTCTGCAGTGAAGCAGTTCACTTGCAATCGAAATGTCTTTACTGATGACATGGTACACTGCCCACTGAAAACAAACATTATGTAGTTTAGTCTATATCGCCACCCTGTGGTAATTATACAAATTACACTCAATGAGTACAATTTCCCACATCAATAAATGCAATATCTCTCTCTCTCTCTCTCTGTTCATCTCTTACCCCAGAAAAACCATCAAGTTTTTTGTCTCCCATACTATGACGGTAAAGCTACATACAGCAGTACTATCAGACCTCAGGCATAAGCCAATGGGGAGAGAGGGTGAAGATGATTCGTCCAATGACTTCTTCAACTCTGGGATGGCAGCAATCCAATGATTCTGAGAATATCAGCTCTCAGAGATAGAATCACAGCACGCAGGCACCTGGCATTTACAATATCTCAATATGTATGGCAGAAATAAAAGATAAATATGACAAATATACTGTACAAAAAACAACAATGCAGTTAGCACAGAAACATCCAATACAATTTCAGTTGATAATAATTCAGTTTGGCCAGGTAGAAATCCCTTTGCCATGTGAAGCGCCAGGTGTGTGGGTTAATTTGCGTGCAATGTAATGCTCATCTAATGAAACACAGATTATTATTGTGTGTGTGTGGGGTTCATTGTGTGCCCGTCGCACTCTGTGGCCCTGCCGGAATCTATTTCTGTGGTTACAGCTATGTGTGTGTGTGTGCGTGCGTGTCTTCAGTTGTGGGATATATTTACACCCCGGTCCCCCCCCCCTCCCGCAGACGCTGTACTGAAGCAACAGCTGAGGTCAGCGCTGCTTAAGACACACACACACACAGCACAAGCTAACTCCAGCCGCAGAGTCAGGGAACTATCATTAACACTTCCAGGGGAGGGGTGGGGGAGCGGGGGGGGGGGGATCCAAGCACCTTGCTCTGCCCGGGACACAGAACCACTCTCTGGGCCACAGACAGGCAGGCAGGCTCTCCCTCCTCACGTCGGGTACTGAATAAGAAGCAGGGTCACCTCGGGGTCACTGGAGGGGGTGTGGTCACCCCTGTGCTTTCTGGATCATGGACCTGCCGTGCTTGCTGCCTGTAAAGACCCCCTCCACAGGCAGCTCCGGCTCCCTGTATGACAGCTGCCCGCCCTACTACGCCCAGAGAGGGAGGGAGAGGAGGCGCTGGCCGGCTGTAACAGGACCCCTGGCCGCCCCCCGCCACAGCAGCACCCCACCTGACCTGAGCCCAGCTGCGGCCGGGGCTCCCAGGGAGGCCGGGGGGAGAGGCCCTGGAGCCGGGCCAGACCAGAGCTACCTCAGCTGGGGAGGAGGTCTGGCGAGGCGGGCCCTGGAGGCGGAGGCGGAGGGAATGACGGCCAGCGGGGGAGCAGGGGAGAGGGTCCGTGAGCAGAAGCCCAGCCGGGCCACCAGCAGCGAGGAGCACCAGAGCGCTCTGTCCGTCTACGACAACCTCCGCGACGACCTGCCCGAGGTCGTCCCCATGGAAACGGCCCTCCTGGAGGACGTACGAGAGCCAGAGCTGGCCTCGGGAGCCGGCGTGTTCCAGCCGTGTCCAGAGGAGCGGAGGGTGCCCCCGCCAGTTCCCCTGGCCGACCCATCAGCCAGCGCCCTGCGCAGCCTCCTCACCGGCATCCAGCAGCAGGTCGTTCGTCAGAGGGAGGAGTACGAGGAGAGGATACTGAGGTACTGTCACCTCTGAGGGGTTTGCTTTTCAGAAAGATCTATACAGAACCTCTCTCTCTCTCTCTCGCTCTCTCTCTCTCTCTCTCTCTCTACACTGCAGTTCTCTCGCTACCCCTCCTCTCTCTTTCTCCCATTTCAATTGAAGAGAGAACATTTTCCTGGCCAATCATGCGTTTCTGTGCAAGCAGCTGTGTATCTCTGTTGACACTGGTTTCACCCCATATCCTGTTTAGTTCAGTCTACCAGCAGGTCATGGGAATTCTCACCCATTTTTCTCAATCGTTTCCAGATGGCTCCTTTTTCCTTTGTGTTTACATATGTACGGTTGTTTATTAGTAGCGGCAGTCCATGGTTATTAGTAAAACAACACCGCCAATGAGGTTGACCTATAGGAGTAGCTCATGTGAAAGAGAGCACTGGGAAGAAAGCGAATTTAAGAGGCAAATGGAGCTAGACCAAACAACAGTATCTAATTGAACCAATCTAGCTTAATGTATGACAATGACAATGTACTGTATATACAAACATGTTTACCTTTATTGTAGTCTCTTCAGATTGTTCATTGACCCTCTGGCAATGCAGGTGTTCTTTGGCATATCCATCATGTCTTGCTCCCTACAGTTAAAGCACACATTGCAACTTTTCAAACAGTTATAATCCACATTTACATAATACAATATAGCCTTCTATGTGATTTTTAATCAGTTGAATGCAAATCTATAGATTTTGTTGTTTTATCCCATTATTTTCTGTCACGTGTATCAGTGTATAAGTTTGTGATTGCAACTTTTACAGTTGTAAGTAAATTAAAGGTGTAGTCAGTAATTGTAAGATAATACACTTTTTGTCAAATTCAGCAAATATCTCACAGTCCACTAGCTGCCTGTTCTTTGTGCATGCTGAGAGAGAGAAAAAAGGGTTTCTACACCCTTTGGCTCTGTAAATGGGAACAGAGCTTCTAATGGAGCACCCTATGGCATAGACATTTTTGTTTTGATAGAGTTCAAATTACTTTAAATATAGATGTTATCAGTAATTTAAATTTTTTTTTTTTAACCATTGTTGCGAAGGCATTATGATACCTTTATTTAATGACTATACCTTTAAATATTTCATCCCAGCTTGGAGCAGAGGAACGGTGAGCTGCAGATGCAGGTGTCTGGCATGAGAGCTAACCTGGTCCAGCAGAGGCGCTGGTACCACGCGGTCCAGGCTAAGATCCTAGAGTCTGAACGAGCACGGGATGCAGCCGAACTCCGCAACGCAGGTCTTCAAAAGGAGATGGAACAATATTTTGACAGCTTCGGAGAACTCAACAACGAGGCCAAGAAAACCGAACGCATCGTTAAGAGCTTCTGAGAACGTACTGTACGAGGCGTGAAGTGTTTCTGACATAGCCTACAAAAACATCATGCGCATAAGACGTTGCTGGTTTTTATTTCCATAAAATTGAGATTTGATCACATGTGGATGGAGGTTTACCGTTAGTTTGATATCAGCGCCGTTTAGTGCATTATCCGCGGTTTACACTGCCAACTACGCCCAGTCAGTGTGACATCTACATTGGGCAGGGCAACTGACATTCTTTGACAGATTTTTTGGTATTCAATTTTTGCCATCTCAAATAGTTCCTTATCAACGACAACAGACAACACCTCAATACACCGGCCTTATGCTCGTTGTCTTCATTTACACTTAATAATTAACTCAAGCCTGCAGGCGAGAAGCTGATGAGATGTAATGACCATTGATATTCTCACAACATATGGCCTAACCTAAACGTATAGGCTATGTAGCATAGAACTAAATGATATGGTTCTTCTAATACTTTTGACCCATTGTGAATGTTGTTAAACATTATTGTTCATGTGCATGATAAAATTTATAAAAATTATACAAAGAAACCCTGTTCTTGGAGATGTCATATTTTATTATTTTGGAGCAGGGCAACAGATGAAGGCCAAGTGGTAATTGGAATCTCATAGGACATATTTGGGAAAACAAAAACAGAAAATTGAAATATGTACAGTGTATTGAAGCTTTGAATGTGGTAATTATGTGGTCTTAGCATTGCAATGCTCAGTCTTTATCCAATAGCATTCACGGAGGATGAATAAGGTTGCCATGGTTTTTTTAAATGGAAAAACAGTGTACAGCATGCTGCATTAGTCTCATGTGACTCCATAGTGTCAGATATCCAAGTCCATTGCATTATGCAATCGGTCTGCCATAAACAGTCTGTTTCATTGGGCACTACCCCTCCCATTCAAGAAATTAAAATGGGGGAGATCTCAACCAAGGCTACTACAGTCAGATCCACAATCAAAACAAACGCTTCTCTGATTGGTTTCACTTGGCCGATGTCCTTTATAGGCTGCTGGGGAGCTGTTGTGGTGAAGGCAAGCTCAAATGAATGGAGTGCTGCCCAGAACGCGGTGACAACTTAATACAGACACACACAGACTCACAGGAACAATATGTTCAGAGCAGAGGAGACTGAGGAAATTAGTTATCCTGAATGGAGTTATCTTCTAGAACTAGAACTATACAGCATCTAAATGTATTTATTACATATTTTAGATGTTTCTCAACAATGTGAACCAGTTTATCTTACTGTTCCAATACTAATGGAATGGTTTAAAGTAGTAAGCATTGGGTTGTCAGTTAAATGCTCAGACAGGAACCTTGGTTTCATGGGCCGCCCCCAAATATGTGCAACACTTTGCAAGAAAACAAAAATAAATACAATATGGATCGTTTTCCCATGTTTGCCAAGTTTACAGAATTACGATAACGATTTGGGTATACATGTTGATAGCCCGTACCTTATGTCAATGTGGGATGATTGCAATATTTCATTATTCTACTAGTACATTGACTTAACCTCGTAATACCATCCTGACGTCACAAACTAGTTTTACTTCAGCGCAAAATGACATTGGAGGCTGTGAGATCAGGATGGCCTCACAAGGCCAACACTGAATGTCATAACAAAACAAATACATGTATCTGTAATAAAAAGGCTCTACAAAGACAAGGTCAGACATCTTTACATACAGTACATTGGAATAAAACGGTAATACTGGAACCACAGTCTACTCCTTGCTGACAAAGCGCAATTCCACAATCACTAGAGCCAATTCATTTAAAACCCCATGGGAACACACCAAAGGGGTTTTGCAATACTGCTAGCTAGTTTAAAAAAATAGACAGAAATCATTCAAATCCTCAGATTAGTGTTTGATCATCAGGTGGCTAGTTTGACTGACTGATCTGTATGCTTTTGTCCGTTTCGCTGTAACATGCAGAAGAGCAGCTAGCCTGCTGTGGTCTACGTTCAGTGCAAAACTGACAACAATAACCTTAAAATCTTATCTTAAAATCCTTTAAGGGAGTATTAACCATTACGATGCAGGCACAAAACAGTCAATGAACTATTCTTGAACTACTCATGATAACATTCAAATAAAACGGTCGATGCCTCTATTACAGTATACTTGATAAACAATTAAAGTATACACAGAATCAAACAAAACAACAAAAATAAAATCATTAAAGTCAGAATGAATAAAGCGTCGAGGCAGTAGAGCGTCAAACTTTAGGCAGCGGTCCCAAATAAACGGTACAGTTCAACAAGACCCGTCAGATGGCGCACACAAACAAAATAGAAAAATAGACTTTTCCCCCCGTCATGAGTGGGAAGGGGGAGGGCAAGAGAGAATGCAGGAAACCAAACAGAGTGGAGCAGGAAAGAGTACGAGGCTGGGGGGGGTGCAGGTTTTACTGGCTCTCATCCAGCGGGCCGGTCAGCGTGTCAATGCTGCTGCTATCGGTGTCTGACGCTAGGGTCTGCTCCGTGGACATGGAGGAGATGTCGTTGGCTGACGACGACTGTGAAGCTGAGACAGACACCACCTCTGTGCACATCCGGGCACACACGCACAGATAAGGGAATAAAGGTTTGACATAAGCATTATTCTAGCAGTTAACTGCCAAGCAGTTTAATTTTTATAATGCATATATAGTTTACAGTGAGCATTCAAATCATTTGGAGTTTTAAATGAAATTAGAAATGTATTAATTTAAATAGCCATTTTTTTTTCTTTTGAATTTGTGCAAAGCTAGGCTGAAAAATGTCAGGAAATAGCATAATCAAAAGTACCAATCACAAATAAGAGGTCACTTGCATTAAACGTGCTACAGTAGCTAACTAACCCTTTCTTAGCCAATATAAAATTACATTCATTATACGTATGCACAAAAGCACCTGAATAGTCTTCTTTCATCACTCCATTCTTGTTTCTCTCCTCCCAGTCTATTACTTCTTCATAAATGAGCTCTGTGGGGTAAAAATAATAAAACCGCATTATGGCCAAATATGTACTTAAAACTAGACTTTAAAAGATATGGACCACAATGGTGTTACTGGGGTATGCCACAAGAGGGCAGTGCACCATACCTTTCCACTGCTCAATGCTGTGCTCTCGCTCTTCCAGCTGTTTATCCGAGATCTGGGGAGGAGGCTGTGAGACAAAGACAAATAGATCACACCACGGCCACATGTACAAGTAGCGGTGATGTCATCGGTGGGCGCGGCACCCCCTACAGGTTTACAAAAGCATTCAAAGTCAACTCACTGCATCAGCCTCGGCAGGGTCGTACCACACGTGAATATAGGGGTGATTGAGGGCCTCCTCCACAGAGATGCGAGATTCTGGGTCTATAACAAGCATTTTGGACAGCAGGTCCCGCGCCTGACCCGCTGTTATGGCAACAGAGGAAGGGTGCCGTTACTAAGGAAACAAGTGTGTGACACGGCCTCATAGGAGCACACTCCGTGCAGTCGGTGTTATTGAAAGCCATACATCGTTCCATCTGTCCATCGTTCCAAGTCACTTTGGACAGACCTTGGAGGTAAACATTCAGCTTCACTTGGTAACACCCCCTTTTATGTAAGACCATGGCCCAAATTGATGAGGGTGTGTGTCAACGTTCTAATTGTAATGTATATTTACCTGTATTTAATTAAAATTCAAACATAGTAAAACCTGATATATTATGCAAGTGATGTCAAAATAGCCAATAGACGACGTTATTTGGTCGTTTTTACGGTCAGCCATGTATTTTGATTACGTTTAGCATCGTGCACTTGGAGCGCTTTGAGGTCAAAAATCGGAAATTTCAACTGGGAAATAGCCAACCTGCGAGTTGTCTGGAACTACTGTAAGATCGTCCCAGCTACACACCAAACTGTCATTTACCAATCACTTATTAGCCAGTGTTTGTCGGGGTATGTCTGGGAGTGGGGATCAAGAGCCTGTTTAAAGTGATGTCATGTTGATATATCAGTTTCAGTAGTGTTTCAGTGTCTGCAGCACTGCACCTGTCACAATATCAGAGAAGACATTCATAATTCAGAGATTATGATATGTGTGTCTTAATGACATGTAAGTCATATTAAATACTTAATACAGACATTTTGAGTAATTTCAGACAACACAACAATGTGATGGTTGGTCCAACATGGTACAACAAGATGATGATGACAATAATAATATGGATTATAACCTATGGGTGAATTCATTAGTACGAGTTGCATAGGAAACTGAATTGAATATGCCTAATTTGACAAAAATGTAAATTATAGTAGATACATTCTTCAGTTAACCCATTTTGAAGGGACAGTAATATCCTGTCCCCTCTTGATATCATGTGAGATGACATGCACAGGTCCTTACTCTTCAGTTTGTCGTGCTCAGAGTCGGACGGGAATGCCCAATCAGGGAAGAGCTCGGCAAAGTTGACTCCGGGATACTGTGGCTTGTTCATCACATAGTTCCGAACAGTCTCCATCAAGCGGTTCATGAACTCCAGACTGGGTGTTCCCAGAACCTCAATTACCTTATTCCACTGGTCAATGTCTGGACAGACACCTTTAGTTGAGGACAAAACACTGATGAAGCGGTATTATGCAAAGGCATGTGAAATAAGGGGAAAAAAAAACGAAAAAAAAAAACACAAATTGTATACGCAGCTACTCAGATAATTTTGTATTATGAATGGTTGGTTAAGACTGTTAACCTGACATGCCAGAGGAATTGTTGTCACAAGTCCATCTGGACAGACGTACATTGAAACTGTTTGTGAATGGCTGTACTCTGAAAAATACTCTGCAGTTGATTGGATGAACCATATGGTGGCTGTCAGCACTCCTATACATGCCCGTGCAGCCATCAACTGATTGGAAAGTTCAGTTGCTACTCGGACACATTTAAAATGATTCCGAGGCTTTCCAGACAGATTCTCATGGTGAAATTAAACTGAAGCTTGCGAGACCATCCTGTTCTTACGAGCTTCAGTTTAATTTCACAGTGAGAATCAGTCTGTAAAGCCTATCTAAAAGACTGTACCTGTTCAATACAAAACACCTATTCTACACCTAATATAATATATATGATGTTGACAATGGGCAGGTAAGAGATTCCATTCCCTACAGAGATACGCTGTGCTGTGAAAAGGATGACTGACCCAGCCTGGTGTAATGGGCAGCGAGGAGGGAGGAACCGTGCGAGCATTACGATTAACGTAAGCATTAGCAGAGCTGGAGCAGCCAATATAAATGCAAATGATTGCGCTCGCTCCGCTATCAGTCGGGCTGCTGAACGCACACCTGAACGCCAGCGACGACATCGATCTCCAGTCAGCGACGGGAAGAAAGATTGAGAGAAAAAAGGAAAGAGCAAAAGAAAAGAGAGAGCAGACAGGGTTCCCATTTAACTGATGACGCATTTAGAGAAAGTGGAATTGTGAAAAATGTCCGGACTGACGAGACAAAAACGCACCGAACGCAACATGATGAATGGGGACAGATTATAAAGGCAAGGAGAGGACCCAGCCGGATGAGAACAAAACTGAAGAGGAAGGACTCAGACCGGGGGGGAAAGGGGGAGACGATATAAGGGGTGACGCTGTAGGCTGCCGAAGGATACGGTCGGTGCCCTGGAAGATTACGCTGCCCTTCACCATCTCTCCCATGATGCACCCCACTGACCAGATGTCCACTGGGGGAAAAAAAGAGAGAACACACACACACACACACACACACACACGGGTTAACATGCACCCACAATGAAAACACATTGACCATTTAATGTTGAAAATTAGCCATATAATATTGCGCTGGCTCTTGCACAAAGACTGTGCAAACGCCATACACAGATCTGTTCAGGGTCATTCTTGAGAATGCTCGCTAACTGAGCTCAAAATCAACACAATATCCCTCCGCAGCGCCGCGCCACACATTGAAACGCATTGTGAAGCAATGCAGATTTGTTGTCGTGAGCGGTGGTTCGCCACTTTGTCTGTGTACCTATTTACGGAGCCAGGGCTGTGTAGAAGTGCCAGAATATGATTTCAGCGCGCACAGAGTACGGTAAGAGA
>JAODUH010012956.1:0-19096 GCA_027564835.1 Typhlichthys subterraneus | reverse complement strand
ATTATCATACAACTAGCATGCAAATAGCTGGCTGGAGCTTTAGGAGGATTTATTTTAGAAGAGCCTGCATCGTACCACCTTCAGTGGTCCACGAGTGGTCCAAAACTATCATGAGTCCTTAACGGCGGAGTGAGCAATGCTGGAGGATTGTTGACATGCCAACTCGACGAAATGGATACACCTCTCCATTCAATTCTGTAGGGTGCACCCTCGTTCAACTTAATTCAACCATTGACGGTATTAAGAATGTTACATTTTAGTTCCGCTAAGCTTTCCTTTTTACTCTTCCTTTTTCTTATGAATGATTCTCGCAAGAACACAGCTAATGTCCGGGGGGGAGGGGTTTCTTGCAAAGGTTCCAAGTATAAAAACAGGACAGCCACAGTGTTAAATAAATTTCAATATGATGCCCCAGATAAACGATGTATCATTCAGCTGGTTGCGCTGTTGCCTGATGCCCATATTATCAACGGTTAGCAGCTACTTTAGACGGGTTCTCTCTCTCTTTCCGGTCTCTCTCAGTATTGGGAACGACACACCAGCCTTCCAGGAAACTCTCCTCCATTCTGCAGCTCGGCTTATCAGTTTACACAGCTGTTGTGTGTACACACACACAATGTGTGTGTGTACTTGGCACGGTAGGATGTAGTGAGGCTCTCTGTGTAGCATGACTGTTTGTTGAGGAACAAAATAGCCTTTTAACACCTCCCTATTCCCTCCATTTCAGTCACATGAGAGTTAAAAACCCTGGCGTCTCCGATACGGTTCCAAGGAAACTCAGAAACAAACACAAACCAATAATATTACAATACACGGCCATATTATGCAGGAATGGAACTCTAGAGAGGCATAATTTATAAGCCATTCCTAAGTGCAACGTTTACAACGCTCAATATGACTAATATTACTGAATAACCAATTAAATAAATAACAATGTAGATGAAAATGGTCTTTAGTGCTAAAGTGGGATGCTGGGAAAAACCTCAAAATGCCATGAATGCATTTTCAAACGCACTTCATTTCAAGGGCCTCTAAATCATTGTACTTGTATTCAATTATTTAATAACAAGTATTAATATTAATCTCACACAAAAAGAAGCCCAAAGATTAAACACTTTGATCTATGAATTATCTTTAGTAGAGCAGATATGAAAAGTGTGTGTATGTGGGTGCCCCATCTCCAAGGGTTGGAAAGTGTTGGGTGAGGCCACACAGAATAATAGTATTTTCCAGGGAAGAGAACGATGTGAGATCAATTCAGCCATAATGCATCCAATACAGGGTATAGAAACGGCACAGAAACATCAGTTTCTGCATCTGTAATCAAATTATCATTGCAAACCCGCTCAACAACTTTCATGCCAATGCATGAGACAATGGAAGAGCATTATTGACGAAGTCAGTGAACCATTAAAAGGAACTGGACGCATATTTTTTATATGCGCACACACACACACACACACACACACAAACACACACATTGTATTAAATATTATTATTATTATTATTATTATTATATAATATTTACTTCAGCAGTATTTCAAATGTATCAATCTGAATTCTCGATTTCACCAAATCCTTAAGACCACAGGTGACCTTACCATTCTCCTTGTATTTCATGCCCAGGATGACTTCCGGGGCCCGGTAATATCTGGTCACCACGTAGGGCGTCATCATGAAGTTTGTGCAGGCCGTCCTGGCCAGACCAAAATCCAAGATCTTCAGAGTGCAGTCTGACTTCACCACAATGTTGCTGGGTTTCAGGTCCTGAGGAGAAAGACATGCGATCGATAGGAACATGCAGTAAGTAGACAGGATGTTGAGGATGCCTGCTCTCTCACCCTGAAACAGAGCAGGGGAATGCTGCAGCTAGGCCTGTCTAACTATGTTTGGCCATAAACCATATTGTCATTTTGAGGGCAGACAAGAAAAGACAGGGGTGGAATAACTGACTAAATAATCAAGCCTAAAGGAATCAACAAGGGAAGCAGGGAGAGAGGTAATTTAACTGAAACCCTTTTAATATTAATATATAGTAGTCTACTACTCACTACAAAACAAGCAGCGGCGAAGAAAATTAATCCATAGTTGGCTGGAATTATGCAGTCGTCGGGAAAAACTATATTAAAATACCCATTGGCCTCGCTGTCTGCTCTCTGTGTGTGTGTGTGTGTGTGTGTGTGTGTGTGTGTGTGTGTGTGTACGTACGTAGCGCTGCCTGCAAGCGGTCAGACAAAAGCACAGGAGCAGAGTAACACGGCTTGAACTGTTTTATGTCAGCATTGAGCAACACGCGTGTAAATAACAAAAATTATCGAGGTCACGTCCATACATCGCACGGTAAGACGACGTGGTAATTATCGCGACAGGCCTAGCTACAGCCCCCGGTTAAAACGTGGACCGTGGTGAGAAACACACATTTGAATGTGGGGTATGATAAACGGAAGCGCGTGGTGGGTTAGTCATAAATTGCTGCACTGCAGGGCTTTTCACACTCCTGTGTATCTGAACAGGCCCGTCACTTTAAGGACAGCCAGCTAACTGCTCGCCTGCGGCAATAAACAGCAGGGCCGTGGTTGTTAACAACCAACTGACTAACCCATTCAAATGACGCTGAACAATAATTGCGCAGTGATACAGCAGTTAGCTGACGGAAAATAGGTTATGTGCGGAGAGATTGGCGGGGGGTGGAGGGAGGGCGGGGAGACTATTGTCTGGTTTATTGTGTCGAAACTAGATTGGCCCGCGGAGGACTAAATGGTCCTATTCTCCCGAATGGGAGAAGGGCTACAAACGCAGAGTTGTCACCTCTGCGTCGGTGGAGGCGTCTCACCCTGTGAATGATGCCCGCTGAGTGCAGGTGCCTGATGCCACAGAGGATCTGGTACAGCAAATAGGACATCCGTTCATGGTCCAGGTCCATGTGGATCACCTGGCAAAGGCTGGCGTCCATTAGCTCCATCACCAGGTAGCTGGAGGGGCAGAGGAGGAGGGGAGGAGGAGTTGGAGGCAAAAGGAGGAGAGGGAGTCACACTAAAAGCTAGATGGAGAAGAAAGAACGTAGAGCAGAGGATGGCAGAAGATAGTGCGTGCGGGTGTTTGACGTCGGGTCAAAGGGACCCTGGGTTTGATGCCATGGGCCAGTAAGCATGTCCAAATATAAAACCTTCTGTTTTGCAGGGCAGCAGCAGCAGCAGCAGCAGTTGCCCTGGGAGACAGCAGGGCAGACAACAAGACAGGCTTGCAGCCAAGGGCTCACTGTGGGATCCCTACAGAGCTACTCACAGGTCCTGGAACTCCTCCAGAGACTTCTGAGGCGTGAACACGTTGATCAGACGGATGATCTGGAAGAAGAGAGACATGTCCCTCCGTTACGCTAGATACTGTACGCTGCGGGCCTTCGTCTGTAAAGCGGGCTCTCGTCAAACCCACAGCACAGCGGTGTGAAGACAGTTAACTCAGGTTTAATTGGCACCTCATCACACGTTTGAAGTAATTACAATGCTTTGCTTCACCTGGACATGACCATTATACAGCCATATATTACTCGCATACAAAAGCCAACAGAAAGCTAAACGGCAAAATAATATGAAGTTGCTGAAATATGAAACAGCTGGAGTCGACGTCGGAATGAATGTATACTACTACGCTGCTGGCATTAGCTTAGCCTAGAACCTCCATTCCGAGAGAGAGAAAGAGAGAGAGAGAGAGAGAGAAAGAGAGAGAGAGAGAGAGATCTGTCCCCTTGAGCCTTACATTTTTGTGGTTGACACATTTGAGCAGCACCAGCTCCCGGTAAGCACGCTTGGCATGGGTCTGGTTCTGGAAGGGCCGACACAGCTTTTTGACTGCCACCGGTATGCCTAGCACCGAATCTAGAGCAGAACTGGATGCACAGGGGGAGAGAGCGAACACAAAATGGGGAAGGAGGTAGAAGGTCGTCATCATTAAGTTGAGCATGGAAACTAGCGATCCTGATTTTGCAAGATAAGCCTGTACTCTTTCTTCACTTCACTGTTTTCGGGCCGTGCCAGGTAGATTAATCCATCTGGGCGCTGCCTACGTCAGCATCACACAGCAAAATGCCATTAAGAGACGGGAATCACTCAATTTTTGCTTCCATTGAAAAGCATTACAATGCTCCATCATTTTATCATTACAAAACTCTTTGTTCCAAGAGTCCAACTAGGGCTAATAACTAACAATAGACACTAATGGTGTGCCCTGTATGATTCAGGGGGGGCCTCACCAGACGATGCCCTGGGCCCCGGAGCCGATGGCGCGTAGCTGCTGGTAGCGCTTCAACACGGTGAAGGTGGAGTCCCCCACCTGCACGCTGTAGAACTGGCCCTCGGCCTCACTCATCCTGCCCCACAGCCAGGACCTTCTCTGTCTGCAGGGACACAGCAGGCACACGTCTCTAGTGATTATTGTCGATACCGGTCGCGATTGATTATTTATTTATTTAGTTATTTATATTTTTTCCGCATCAGCCATTAGGAAGGAATATCGGACTACCACTGATCTCGTACTTTGAGTGGAAATTGGCCGATACCGATCTCCTGTGGATCGATCACTGCGTCCCTTTACTGAATAGTCGGTCAGTAAACCTACTGTGCTGTCGATGATGGTAATGAGCGGAGATACAGTACATTAAGTATTGTACTGTTCAGAGCAGGTCAACTGACCTAGACCTAAGTTGCTGTGCAGAACTCCTTTGCACCAGACAAACTCAGGAGTTCTGCACCCTGACTTAAAAGAGCAATTGTTTGGAGGGTGAGATGATGCACCTCAATTTCTTCTGCATCTGTCTTGAAAGGGGATTCCAATTTGTTTTTTTTTGTGTGGAAAAGATCCCTTTAATTGGTCAAAATGTGAAAGCACATTTTACGTGAATTTTTTTGTTAACAGGATTGTTTAATTTATACCCAGTGTGTTAGTACATGTGTTTTGTCAATAGTGCATTGAATACAATTCTTTCAATTATTTGATTGTTGTTTTTATTCTTGTTTTTACAGCTAAAGCAGTAATGATAGTCAATTCTCAGTTGTTTCTCATTAAGCTTCAGTATGATCGTTAAGAGAAACAGATGAAATGATAAAGAGACAATGATGAGATCTCTTCAATTCTCAGTTGTTTCTCATATTTAGCTTCAGTGTGATCGTTAAGAGAAACAGATTAGATGATAAAGAGACAATGATGAGATCTCTTCAATTCTCAGTTGTTTCTCATATTTAGCTTCAGTATGGCAGTTGAGAGAAAAAGACTAGATTGGGAAGAGAAAATAATAGGATCTCTTCTATCATTCTTTTCAGATTTGTCTCATGAATTTCTAATTTACTTCTCCCTATTAGAACTGAGATAAGAGTGAAACAATTTGGATACAAGATGAGTTTCCTATAAAATACATCTAGTAAATAATCTCTTTTTCATCTCAGGCTAATGCTGCTAAGTGTTTTTTAGGAGAAGTACCTCTTCTCTCTAACAATTGAGCAGAGAATTAAATCAAAATGAGAAGCTCAAGTTAGTCTCAAAAGATCAGAATGAGCAACAGAGGAGAAACTGATTTTTTCCTTAGGGTAAGTACTTAGGCTTATGTGGGGAACAAATATTATTGCACTATTATTTACAAAGCTTCAGAATCTTTCCAGTTAGCCTAAGTAACAAAGCATAATATGAATGTCATGTGCCCACTGGCAATAATGATTTATTATTTAAGTTCTGGGCCTGTCTGAAGCCAACCAGCCCAACCTCGATCCTTCCAATAACACCACTGGCAGTAAGCAGCACTAGTCTACAATTCAAGGTCATCTGATTCAAGACTGTGACTTGAAAAGGTTGTGCTGTGATGTGTGTGTTTATTGTGAGTGAGAGACAGCACGGCGTCCCCAAAGCCCTGCTTGTACTTTAGCACACGGCTGACACATGGGATGCACAAATGTACGTGGACATAAACACGCATGCTTAGCCTATTCATTTGACATTACATTACGTATTATTATTACAATAATACGTGCCCAAGACGGGTTTTGCAGCCATGTATGCAAAATACATGTTTAATGAAATGCAGACATTATAGTAGTAGCCTTATTCAACCATGACATCTATTATGTAAATAACCCATGTTTATGGATGCTGTGTGTATTTAATCATGAACATGGTTAGTTTGGGCTGTTCTAGTTAGCCCAAATTTTAGCTAACTGTCGATCATGATATAGAAATAAAACCTTTTTTGTTTAATGCTTGGCGGTAACATTTTTCAAGTCCTCACTGAATAATTAAGTAGGCTAAACATCACTGGGCCTAACATGTATTTTAATTATGTCATTTTTCTTTACTCAAACGGAGCAGAAATCATGTGTTCCTCTTTTATTAGGTCACACACTAAACTGTCATAATCAAACAATTCCTGTCCTGACCCTAAAATGAAAAATAATACATGTTTAATAAACATGCATCGGGGCTAGAAGGACAATAAATGCAGGTCTCTCACTCTTCATTTTGTAATTTAATGTGTCATTACTTAACCCTCGCGCTGTCCTATGGGTCAAAATGACCCGGTGCACTTGCCAGTAGTGGGCAGTAACCACAACACGGACATATGATATTCCGCGGTTTGCTCCCTCTGCTGCTAGTCTGCTGAAATGCCTTAGGACAGCGCGAGGGTTAAGGTTAGGAGGATACTTTACACCAATTTGTATGGATAAATGGTAAATGGACTGCATTTATATAACCTTCCGGCCACTCATCCATTTAGATAACCTTCCGGCCACTTAGATCTTCACGAGATTCACCTATTCACACACAGTAAGGTTAGGTGTCTTGCTCAAGGACAACTTAACACTTGGTGAGGAGCAGGGTTCAAACCAGCAACTACTTGATCACCTGCCACCCTGCCTCTGTCACCCCTATTGGATGTTAATATTAAGCATACATTTTACAGCCATGCTGTGATCATGTAGGCTGCAGGCATCACACTCACAGCAGCCTACACAAACAGCACAAATCACAAATGTTAGTCTTGCCCACAATATCTCAAGGCCATCCCATAATTTGTTTACTTAAAGACTGGCAAACAAAACACAGCATATGCAACCATAATCAAATACATTATACGGGAAGATACAATATCACGCACATGAAGGTCAACTGATAGAGATAGACACATACATAAGGTATGAAATGGAATGTGTTCTCTTAAAACAACAAGACAACAACTACTACCCAATATACTCGACTGCTAGTCATGTTTTAAGAGCACATTTGTAGCTTTAAGTGGGAGCTGAAAGCCAGTGAGCCATCTGTGTCCTCCTGGAAATATATGTATGGCCTATTGTAACACAGATACAAAACCATGCAGTGATTCATAACGCATGTCTAGATGTATCCTAAATCAAATAGCCTAGAAAGCTATGCTATTTAAAACGATTAAACAATTTCAACAAGCTGTGCATAGGCTTATGTGTTGTAATAAATCTAACAAAATCAATTAAATTAAAAATATATATTTGTGTAATTGACATGAGTAAAATATATAATCATATCTACTAGGACAGAAAAATATGTATGCATTACCTTCAAATGTATGATAATGTTTGATTCATGTAGACTACACAAAACAAGCACATAAGAAATCTATTTAAACGATTTAACTATTGCAAAAATGTAGTTTACATTTGACGGCCACACACACACATACATACGCAAGCACAACAACACAGGAATGAAGTCATCGCTCTCACCGCCACCGGTGTAATGACACGCCGCCACGACCACAGCACCGTCGGCCAGAAGTGCCGAATACCAAACAGTCAGTCACGAATAACGTGCTCCAAGTGATGACGCCGATACGAGTTTAAGTATTTTTCTTTTACGAATCTCGTGGTTGGCATCATGCTAAACTCGCTAAGGCCTACACATTATCGTGACTTTCACTTTAAAAGGTGGCAATGCGGTAGTCGGGCTTGTGCTGGAACTGGAGTATGGAGCTGAACCCGTGTCCTGATGAAAATGTTATCCCTGCCGCAAATGTTCCTTTCGACTATGAGCAACGCTGTTAGCAACATTCCCATCAAAGCGTCAACATCTAAGTAGGGTACAATCTGCATTTGGGATGACGCATTTTATTATGTTTCCCTGAAAAAGAAGCGTTGAACAATTTAGACGGAGGGGTAGGTTTGGCTTGACACCGAACGGACAGACAGGCGGCAGCAGACACACAGACCTACCGTACCTTCTCCCTTCGCTGCTCCCAGAACACTCCTATGCATCGAAAACACGTTGACTTGATCCTTTCGTCTTTCGGTATAGCCAGAAGGGAATTCAAACTACAACAACAATCGAGGATGTATCAATAGACAGCGCTTCCCAAATTCCCAACTCTAGCACGGCGGGTTGAGGAGGAGGGGAACGCCACAAGCAGAAGAGGCTGGCAGCGAAGAAGCCGAGTGTGACGTCATCGCGCAACGTTTAACGTTGACCAAACTTTTTTGGTCACCTGTTCACCTGACTTGTTTTTTTTCTCGTTTAATTAAAACATCTAAACTCGTTTTATGTATGGTTCATTTTATTGCAAAATGCATAGTATAAAATTACGAAAAAACAAGTTGCCTACATTTTACTTTTATTTAAGAACTACAATATTCGTATTCCAAAAATAAATCCAGAAGAAAGAAAGCCAATGCTCTTTACGTTTGTTATAAAACTTACAATAAAAAAACATTGATGCATTATACTGTAGTTACAAACCCACATTCCTTGACCCCCATAAAATAACTTGATAAATACAGAACATTATCATGATACACTTTACACATGGCTGTGAACACATTATTGTTAACAAACATTCGTGGTACTTATTTCTATTTCCATGTCACATTGTATCTAGTGTCAAAGGGCAAAGCAACAACACACATTACATGTTAGAATATACATGGATATCACCCCCATTTAAATTTAATTTAGGATTCTCCAAATCTGGTAGGAGACAACATTCATGCAGGTTAGAAAAAGCACAACAGTTAACGATATAGGGGAAATTAACTGCATTTATATAGTGCTTTTCCATACTTTCAGCCACTCAAAGCGCTGTACAGTATTGCCTCACATTCACCCATTCACACACATTCATACACCAATGGAAACCATGGGGGAAACCCCTCTGTTGTAAAATCCGCTCTCATTTAATATCTAATTAATTTATCAGCATGTGGTCTATATGTATATTGTTTGTGCTGATTCACATTAATATGACAGTCTCTACATTAAATATTGAAAATAATGTCTAGAATCCTACATTGGCCTTGATTCACAAATGGGAGTCTCGTGTACATTCATAATGCAATTCATTATTTGGTCCCAATATTGCACATGTAAAAACTTCAATATAACCATTTCAAGCATTACTGGTAAGCCTGTTGTGTGTACCTTGGCTCTTATTTCCACCAATAAAAGGCACATGAAAGCATAGTGCATGCGTGATATTGATGCTTTCAGAGATGATTTCGCTAAAGCCTCAAGGTCACTGACATTTTGTTGACAGTATATTTGTTGGACTTCACATTTCTCTTCTGTGAAAAAGGATCTACCCCACTCTTTAGTTGCAAGCTCCCTTTCACACGCACATGCGCGCGCACACACACACACACACTCACACTCACACACAATTGCACGATATTAGCTTCAAAGCCTCCTGTATGCAGTTCACTTTAATTATTCCACAGTCACAGACTTGGCTAGGTTTCTGGGACAGTCCACCTGGGAAGAAGAAACAAGTGTCAAATGCAAAACGATATATTTATTTACCCCCCAGCACCCATGTTTGCTAATTTAAATTTTAACATTAAATGCAGCTGTATTAGTATATTAAGGTGGGTTGGATGTTCAGCACACAATTGAAGATGCCAAATTATACATAGAACAGATACCACTCTGAGGATACACAGATATTCCAAGTGAGAGGCAGGTAAGTGTTCACAGGCTACATACATCATATCCTCGTAAGACGGCCAGGTGGAATGACAGGAGCTGCAGAGGAATGACACTGAGAATGCCCTGCATGCAGTCCACAGTCTGCGGCAGCTCAATTGTCTTGTAGGCATTTTTAGCTATCTCTGGGTCGTCTTGGCAACATATGATGATTGGCCGTCCCTGAGGGAAGGAAGAAGGACATATTAGCATGAGCCCGTTTGCTTTTATTCACCACGGCACCAGTGTTAGAGCAGTGAAGGAAATACAGCTGATTGTTTTGACGATGGGTTGACGAAGAGCGGCAAGATGGTTTTCAAATACATTTTATTTATTATGCTGAACTAGGCTATTTAGTGTGTATATATGTATTATAATAATCTTTGCGTGTGCGTGTGTGCGCGTGCACGTGTGCGTTTCTCTGTGAGTTGGATGGGACAAAAAGCTCCTACCGATCGGGCTGTGACCTGCTGCAGGGCATTCTGACACTTGGTGTAGCATGCGTCTTTCATGATGATCATGATGACTGGCATATCCTTGTCTATGAGGGCCAGGGGGCCATGCTTTAGCTCCCCTGCCAGAATGCCTTCAGAGTGCATGTATGTGATCTCCTTGATTTTCTGCAGAGGGAGGAAAATAAATCAAGTCATGTGACTGAATCAGTGCTCATATAATCATAAACAGTGCCAATGGCAAGTACAACACAATGCCGTCTACAGTGCCCATCTATTCAACTTTTTAACCCCCCTTTAATGTAATGGATCGCAATGTCTGTAACTTGATCTTGATTATTGGCTGTAAAGATAAGTATTACTTGACAACTACCTACTGCATTATTGTACTGAACTGTACCAGGATGTTGCTCAACATTTTTAGCTATACAAAATGTTATATAATACTAATATAATAATATAATATAATACTGAAGT
This sequence comes from Typhlichthys subterraneus, assembly GCA_027564835.1. Taxonomy (NCBI): domain Eukaryota; kingdom Metazoa; phylum Chordata; class Actinopteri; order Percopsiformes; family Amblyopsidae; genus Typhlichthys; species Typhlichthys subterraneus. The sequence continues at coordinate 8,201 of JAODUH010012956.1, read as the reverse complement.
GCAACAAAACAGTGCCTAACTTTGTGCAGCCACACTGTGACATTCTCAACTCACCAGCGCCCCCTCTAGGCATGTGGCATAGTTGAAACCTCGGCCCATTACCAGAAGGGACCGTTGTTGATACAGTTCATCTGCTATGGCCTTGATTTTCCCATCCAGAGACAACACCTCCTTTATCAGCTCTGAGAAAGACACAAGTCAGACAGATTTAATGAGAGGGGATGCAGATGTGCACTAGCGATGTGCATCCGTGCACACGGGCTGTATATACCACGCACGCACGCACACACGCACGCACACTTCTGTGTCACACCTACAGGGACCTTCGGGGATTTTCGCATAAACAAATAAATTAGGGCCTTTGCATGCGCAGCCAACGCAAAGAGGTCCGCGCGGCTAACAGACCAGCGCAGAAGTATTAAATTTGCCGTAGGCCGACGACGTAGGCATGGCGTAATGTCATAATATGTATAGCACCATGCAATACTTGCAACATTCACATAGTGAATATATGTTTGGTTTGAGGTGTGGGTATGTCGGTGCTTGTCGCTTTCTTGTTTATACGCGTTTTGCCAAATAAGTATCATACATCATAATCATACATTCATCTTCAGCAAGTTTTTTACGTGTTTCGTTTGCACCTGCACTCAATATCCCAAACCTGTGACAGTATGTTCATATAAAGTACATTTGTGTGGGGCGTATAGGGTGTACTGTTGATACCCTGTATACAGTCCCTTTAAAGTTCATGATGATGATGAAGTCTCACCAGGTAGGAGCCTGAGACCGTTGATTATCTCCAGTCGTCTCTTCTGGATGGAGATCCTGTCTTCGCTCATCATCAGGCCAAACATGATGAGAGCCACAAACTGACTGGTATAAGCCTGGATCACGCATACACACACAGTCAAAAGGAACAGGACATGGGGTAATTCAATAATGCTACATGAGATGTTAGCTTAAACTTCTAGAGGGAGGAGAATCTTAAAGTGAAGAATGTACTGCAAATCTTGACTGAGGAAATAAGACCTGTGCTTAAGTTAATGTGGCATTCCAGTCATATATCTGTCAAAAATATCTTTGTGTCAATCGGTACAATGTAAATGTGGTCAATCAATCAATCAATCAATCAATCAATCAATCAATCAATCCATCTATCCATCCGTGTGCGTGTGCGTGTGCACACCTTGGTGCTAGCGACTCCTATCTCAGGCCCAGCATTGATGTGGACCCCACAGTCTGTGTCTCTGGAGATTGAGCTGCCCACAGTATTGGTCACGCCCACTGTTAGCGCCCCGCGCTCCTTGCAGTAGTGTAGAGCCATCAATGTGTCTGCCGTCTCGCCTGTAGCAAAAGGTAAACAGACCCACCGCGTCAGAAACACAAGAAGACTTAACCCCCACACAACTACATAAAGTGTGTATGCTAGGTTAGTAGCTAGCTCTTTATACATAATATATAAGGGCCGTGTAAAGTGTCTGCTAAATTACCTTGTAATAATATACTGTATAGTAACTGACACATGAATGCATTTACTTAACAATAAAAAAGGTAATTTTCCATGTCATCTTACTAAACGTTGCTCTATGCCTTCATGTTACAATAAAGCAGTAAGATCTTACTGTCTAATGACAATAATGATGATGGTCATAATGATAAAAGAATATCATCAACAACAATATAAGACCTAAAACGGATTGCTGTTTTAGTCCTATCCTTTCCTATCAGTAAAGGTTCTAAAGAAAAGGCTATCCTCCGTTTGATTCTAGCACATGACCATGCCTGTGTTGCGGTCACCTGATTGACTGATAAAGAAGCAAACATCATCTCTGAAAACAGGCGTGTTGCGGTCCAGAAAATCGCTAGCTAGCTCCACCATGACCGGGAGCTCTGTCAGCTCTTCCAGGATCTGTCGGGTCTATGGTCAAAGAGATATATGCAAATTGTATTATTAGTATTCATAGTAGTTATAATAACACTGAGGAATAATAATGACCTGTCATCACATTTGTACTTACAGCCACACCGGCATGATAGCTAGTGCCGCAGCCAATCACAATGAGACGCCTGCAACGTTTGATCTCTTTCAGATGGTCTTTAAGCCCCCCAAGTATAACTGAAGAGACAAAATGAGGATTATAGTGCTGACTGTGTCAGATATAACCACCACACGAGCACTAGGTTCAATCCCTAGTTGTAGCACGAGGTGTGGCTATATTTACGCATCTTACGTCTACACATATATACTGTATATAGATACAACATTACCCAACACACATAGAGAAGCATGACTATTCTAAACAATGAATGTATTAACAATGCATGATATACTGCCTGAAGGTACGGGAGAAGTTAACTAAATATGTTAGGCTACTTATTAGTGAATGTTGTTATAATCAAAATAATCAAGTAGCCTCCCATTTTTGGTTCAGTTGTAACCTTTCCACAACATAGGACTTGTACTTCACTAACAGGAATTAATATTTAGACAGCTATCAGGACAGCTATGCTAATATTGAATTGTGTGATTTCTGGCATCGTACCCTACATATCCTGTTAGCTTAAGGTGGAACAGGATCTTAAGTTAGAGCTCACCTGTGTTTTTGTCAAAACATATGCGGCCTCTCATAGTGTTGACCACGGATTCTGGCTGCTCAAAGATCTCCTTCTGCATGAAAGCATCAAAATTACCTAGAGGTGGAGGAAAAACATCTAGATTTGATTGCTCACTTTCATTTCTCTGTGTAATAAAATGAAAACCCATCTATGGTGGGTTAACCATGTTATGACTCAATGAGCCAGCAGGGGGAGCAAAGGGCAAAGAATGTCCACGAGACAATAACCAGGATAATCAAAGGCAATCACCACATACAATACAAACAATGGCAGCGCAGTGTGTTGTAATGATAGCAGATCGCCATTTAGTGGACCTTTCATGATCTGCTGCAGCTCCATTTGCAGGGTCTGGATGGCCCGGACCGGGTCTTCTCCGGCCTGCCGGTTCATCCTGTGTATGGACAGCTTCCCCTCGCTCACCACGGCGATGTCATCGTCCTCCATGTACAGAACCTTGTTGGTGTGCTCTATGATGGCACTATGGGTGGAGGGGGAGAGAGAGAGAGAGAGAGAGAGAGAGAGAGAGAGAGAGAGAGAGAGAGAGAGAGAGAGAGATAAAAAAACAACTCAAATCTTGAGCACACACACACACACACACACACACACGCACACACACACAAACATTATCTCACCTGGCGTCTGAAGCGAAGAAGTATTCCACGGCCTTTCCTCCTCCCACAGAGTTGTGAGAGTTGGGGCCATCGGGGCGGTTATGGCTGTTCTTGTCATGGACTCCTTCCTTAAAGAGAGCTATGGGGTCAAAGGTCAGAGGTAAAATATCAGAGGCCTTCAAGACAATTACTAAGAGATCTTCACTTGAATAATTCACCTGGCTGTACATATGTATCATGGGTGCAGTAAAACACAATTCAACATCAAGAATAGTAGAATTTCAGGTGTAGTTTTCAAGCGGAGGTTTCAAGGCGAGATTTCATCAGAAAACACATGTAAACTTTACATGTGTATTTCCAAGCACATCTGCAAAGATGTAGCCTTTCATTGAATATATACGTCATTAGTAATCACCAAAGCGTTGTAGCCAAGCGTTGCCTATTACTGTGATATAGGAGTCTGTCTACTATCTGAGGATTTAGGGTTAAAGCCCTACCTGCAAGCATCCACGATATCTGATCCTGAATGTTGCACATGCCAATTCAGATCACTCCTGAATGACCTAGTTGTCTTGAGTAACTCTAAAGAAGCACTCTTGTTGTCTCCGAGCATAATCTGAGCATCACGTCATCCCTCTCATACCTTGTATGACCTTTCAGATCCCCCACCCCTCCCACCATGCCATCATACCGGACAACAAAATTAGGACGACATAGCGACTGGCTGACATTCATTTTCAATGGGGCTTTTTAACCACTGCATATTCTCAGCCCCGGGCTATCCTCAGCCAGGGGCTACGGGCTAAACCGGGGCTAAGATCTTTTAGCCCCGTGTTTAGTGGATTTTCAGGCGCTAACCCTGAAAACTCTGGGCTAAATGTGCTCCAGAGCCGGGCCAGCTAGCCCTGGGCTAAAGTCAGGGTTAGCTCACTTTGGAATGTGCCAGAATTGTGCCAGTGTGAACGCTTTCTTAGCCCCGGGCTATCTCCCCCTTAGCCCGGAGCAATGTGTGACAGGCAGTGTGACAGGCAATTGAGAAGTCACTGGTTTGAACCCTCCTGACGCCTCAGTGTAGAGATGTCCTTGAGCAAGACGCCGAACCCTAAATGCTGCCGGTGGTCACATAGCACCTTGCATGGCTGACACCACCATAGGTGTGTGCATGTGAAGCAATCCTGTTAGGCCAGATTGTTAGAAAAGCAGTATATAGATATAGTCCATTTACTATATTGCAAATACTGAGCAATGTGATAAGGAGGACTACCAATAGAAGTGAAGGGCACTTAACAAGTGTTGCTATATCGATCTGACAAATAAGTAACCACAAGCCAGGAACGCCCAAGCGACGAGTGTGCCAGGAAGTGTGCCAAGTGTATCTTTGTTTATCTTCGTTGATCGTCAGTGTAAACGCAGGTTTAATCTTAATATTAAACTCATACTACATCTGGGATTTTGAACCGATCGCTGATTTATGGAGGCCTGTAAATCCAAAATAATCACACAAGGGTCAAGATGCAGACAACTTGTAGGCTTTTTTTTGATAGCAGTATCTCTGGACAAACACTAGGCTTTTTCACTAGGCTTCACGATTCACACAATAAGATGTGACTCCTCTGTTAGACGATACAAAGAAACAATGTCTTGCCACAACATAATTGTATTTACTTTGGGAGAAAATCAGAGTTTCAAAAAAACTTTCACCCGCTGTGCACCAAATCCCTTAAGAGATCATTTCTGTGAATTTTGAAGGAGGAAATTTTGAAGAAAGAGCTATTGTACAATCAGTAACAGATTCCCACAAGACCTTTCATGATTTCCACTTTATTTGAGAGCGAAATTAAGGAGGGTTGTTTTTATCATCTATTTGATCGGTTGGACAGACATCTCAAATTGGGATTACAAGGCCTCTGAACTTCAGGGTATATCAGCAAATTAGGAAGTAAGAAAACATTGTCTCGACTCAGGTTTACCCAATTGTTCAGAGGCCCCTTTCACCCACCAACCATCCACCCTTAGGTCTCATGCAACTACGGGAGAGGCCAACCTCTGGGCATTGCTGCCCCAGGGGCAGATGTCCTATTTGTCCTAACTGGGAGGTCTCCAAGGACCATGCAGTGTGGCGCTACAGGCAGACAAATGAACAGATAGAGACAGCACATAAAAAAAACAACTTCCACTGACTATAATAGTGCTATTGTGAACACCAGAATACCAGCTGGAACAGACAGACTGCTGACAGCTGATTCTCTAATGAAACATTACCATGCAACATTATATGCTGGCTTGCTTGTTATTGTAGTTTTGTTGTTTGAATTCATAATTTTATTTAAACCATTATGCCCATGTTTTTGTAAATATTAGAGAGAGAGAGAGAGATCGATAGTGAGAGATCTTAAGATACAGTGCAAGTGTATGCCTGTGGGCGACAGATCTTACCAGTGTTGTACTGGATGGGGATGTGTTCTGTGGAGAGCTCATACTCGCTCCGCACACCAATGAGCAATGGACTTCCTCGCCTGTGAGAGCAAGACGGGGACGAAAAAAATTGACGAGGGGGTGGTGGAGGGGGAGGGTGGGAGACAGGGACAGAGGACCAGGGTGGGGAGGAGGGACAAAACGGGCGACAAGGGAAAACCGTTTCAGAAAAAAAAAGCACTTGCAAACCGGCCGCACTGTCCTCTGCAAGTTGACTGCCCACTGACTGACATGGACATGTCTTGTTAAGGCTCTCAAAAGTTCAACACAGTTGAACACATAATAGAGTGTAAACATTTTGAAAGACACTTATACACATTTTTATTTGCAGTGACCAACATTTATCGTAAGAAACAACCTGCCAGCACAAAATAGTATTTATAAAAGACTGCTTTTCGCTGCACGAACAACAACGAAATCCAATAGGGAAAACCCCGTCTTGTCATGTGTAAAGTTGTAGTCTTTGTTAATAATGCTCAAGCAAGGCATATAAAAAAACGTGTAGGCTGCATGTGGGCTCTAGGACATTGTTATTAAAAAATCTAAACTTTCAAAGCACTCCGTCATTTATTAACATCAGCAGTTGTATGCTTAACTTAATCCGTCATCGCCACCACGGGAAGAAAACCCCGAATGTAATGGACAAGGATGTACCCTTCTTAAGAGCCATCGGCACCTAGTGTTATACCTTGTGTTTCTGTCCTCCCTGAACAATGACAGGGTGCTGTAACACCATATACACAGTTCACATTTCCAACATTCCCATTCTCCATTTTCGGCCCATAAAGCTTTCAGCTGACATTGTTGCGGTCATGGGAGGGTTAAGGATTTAAGTTCCCGTTCAATTGATATTCTGTTCTTTCGCTCCACGTGCCTCTCCGATTAGAGCCCGTGTCCTCACATGTGCAGGTGTGGGCGGTGTGGCCTTGGAAGGGGGGTACATTTTGAAAACACAGAAGAGCGGTAGACACACTCATTAGAGGGGAAACATTCCAGCGCAAAGCGCCGACCTGCTGCCGCGCTGTACTCGCAGAGGGCTCGGCCACACCGGCTTTAGACTGCTGGTCTGGCTGTCGTAAAAAAAAGGGGGTGTGGGGCCTGAGCGGAGAAACTGCTTTCCCTCGTCCAGGACAATGTTTACCCTGGACGAGGGAGGGTGGGCGCGGTGGCCGTGGAGAGCGGAGACAGGCTAAGCAAGAAAGACATGAGAGAACGAGGTCACTGGAGAAAGAGAAACCGAGGGGAGTGAACCAGAAATCGGGATTGCCACCAGGAGACGTCAGGGCGTATAGACGAAGGCTAGTGGATAATTGCAACCATTCTTCATCGCTTCACCCCAAGAGTCAAAGCCACAGTAACAATGCAATACAATAGCCATGAACGCCATGCTGTCATCCTACTGTGGCTAGCCAACAGCCGGCGGAGAGTCCTCTAAGCACATGACAGCCGCACATTCGATTTCAGAGACAACTGCGCGGCGCAGTGAAAACAGGTCGAGTGAAAACCCTGGCATACTGTACCTGCCCATTCATTTTGCATTGAGATCAGGTCAATGCAAACAAGTAGCAGCCTCTAATCCTGAAACATTACGACTGAACTAAACCAGGAAAGGAACACAAATCAAACTAAGAAAGGAGATTGATTGCGAGTGCGGGTAAAGCCCTGCACTGAAACAGGAAACACTCTAGTCTCCCCCCTTGTTAATGAATCACAGGCAGCAGCTAATAGGTTGGCTCCAGAGAGGCTCAAGGGAGAGAGGAAAAACACTGATTCAGCCTCTGTCTCCGCCTACGCTGTTCTTAAGACGGTGATAAAGCAGACGCCCATATGAGCCCATTGCATGTTAACACACATAGCAACACACTACCACAGCAAATACACGCACAAACCACAGTCCGAGCCTCTAGGGGTTTCCCATAAACGCACATAGTGTTTCAACCAATACTAGTCATAGTTGATATTGCTTTATAGTGGTGATAAAAGGAAATTACTAATCTATGGGTCAGGGTAACAACAGGAAGCCAAATGTCATAGCAGGATTGTACGTGTACTGTGCGTGTACATACTAACCTAGTGCCCACTGCCATGCCTGGGAAACGGCGACTTTTAAACACCAGAGCAAAAGCTCCTTCCTGAAGGAATACAGAAACAGAAAATAGCATTTAGCCTTCATTAGGTTCAAATGTTTAAAAAAAACAAAAAAAAGGTACTGTATACATCCACCACATGACCCTGGACATAAAATATAGATAAGATAAACACTGAACCTTTTAAACATTTTCTTTACTTTTTATTTGATTTTCAAATGGCACACAAGCACCCCTTGTGTAAACTGTCCGTGTGGGGGGTGTTGACTGTGGAGTTGGGCGTATGTTGGAGGGGGGGCAGGTTGAGGGAAATAAGACCGCTATTGTATAACATCAGTACTGTTTTTCAAAAGTACTGACGCAGTGTTCCCTCCTGGGGAGGAAGGGGGGGGGGGGGGGGGGAAGGGGGATA
>JAODUH010012946.1:9636-28343 GCA_027564835.1 Typhlichthys subterraneus | reverse complement strand
TGGTGACCAGTGAGCTTAAGTATGGCGGCACTTTGCCCAGCAAACACTTGTAAATGAGCTGATACCAGTGAGATAGGCGCCGAGTATGTAGCGAGGGTCAGCCAACTAAAGCATACAGGTGACGTCCCCACAGCACATTGACGTCCCCACAGCACGCCCCAGAGGGACATTGTGTTGCTCGGCCCGACAAGCGGTGACTCTGCAGTCTGCACCCGCTGGAAAACAACCCCCAGAGGTTGTTGATGCCATATTTATAGATATTAAAATTAAAATGCTTATACATTTTTTTTTTTTTTTTTTTTTTTACTGAGTTTCAGAGCAGTTTAACTTAATTGAGCAGTCTCTTATAGGCTATGTCATCAATCACATTATTATATGTGAAGAATTATACAGTACAGGGCCCTTCTGTGTTACTCTACAACACATCTAAAATAATGGATATTCTTGATTTTCTAATCTGAAACTGAATTTACTCCATTCATATTGTAATACATTGTTTTTGACTTGTTAAATATAAATTGGATATGGGATTAATATCAGCCACAATGTTAAAATGTCTTTATCAAATTTGACAAAACAAACTGTCATTAATGGTGAGGTCAGCAATTACAAATACAATCCAATACACGTTTGTCCAGATCAAAAAATATCTGATGTATGTAGAACATGTTCAAACGTGTGTGTCACAGTTTACCTCAGTTGGGAAGGACAAATCTACAATGTAAAAAAAAACTACTTCACATAAATAAGGCATAGAAGAAAGGGTATGTTACAGGCTACATCAAAAGGTGCTACAGGCTACATTAGGCTTTTAGAAAACAACTTCCAACTATGTGGTTTTGTTTTTCACAAATTTAACACGGAAATATATCTTTTTACATTCCCCTGCTAGACAATACAGTCTTTGTTGCTATGCAATGCACATTGTTTAGAGTTAGGAGCTGAACGATGAACATGAAGGCAATGAGACAAAACTCTATGAGTTAGGTAACAGAAACTGATTATCAGCACAGGTTATCTGAATAATGGGATGATTCATGGCTTGAGCTGAAGCCACCCCCGGCTATGAGACCAGATGTTAGACCAGACAGGTCGGTTGCGTACAGTATTAAATGCTGTCGCTTGATGGTGCAGGTGCGGCCTACAAAACCGGACCTGTTCAGGGCTCTGCCACTCTGTGCTCATTTCATAGACACAACATTACCCCACAATGCCCTCCCCACTTCACCCTGCAAACTGATCTCAAATTGAACTAGGGATGCCCTGGCCAGAACAAAGGGGGTGGGGCCATCCCGTGCCTCAGCGTAATTCAAACCCTGGGCCAGAGTTAGAACGGCCCCTGAAATCAACACACAACAATAATATGCATGTCCAGTCAAATTCCTTATCCTTATATCTGTTAAGATGAATTCTGCACACACTACATAATGGAACCATCCCCAAAACGGCAGTTCACTTCTGACCTTGTTTTGCATCTGAACAAAGAACAGAGTTCCATTGACGCCCATATCATTGTCAGTGTACAGAGGACTTGTCCCTCCCTAAATGTGCCTTCCGGCCCGGCTACAGGAGAGAAGCCCTACATATGTGAGATCTGCGGGAAGAGCTTCACCAGCCGGCCCAACATGAAGCGGCACAGGCGCACGCACACGGGCGAGAAGCCGTACCCGTGCGAGGTGTGCGGCCAGCGCTTCCGCTTCTCCAACATGCTCAAGGCCCACAAGGAGAAGTGCTTCCGGGTCAGCAACCCCATGGTCACCGCCGGCAACAACTGCCCGCTCGGTCTGGACCTACCGCTTGCTTCACACATGCCCGGCCAGGTCCATTTGGGGCTGTCGGTGCCGTCGGCGCCCCCTGGCTCTGGGACCACCTCCCTCCATGCCAGCCCACTGTCTCTCCCCCTAATGGGGGTGCCACCCCCCGAACATTTACCCCCGCCTCCCCCGCTCTTCTCTGCCGGTAGGATGAACACCAACAACTAGCGGGGCGGTGTAGCATCAAAAGCACTTTGATTTAGTTTGTGTTCTTCTTTCAACTCTGGCAAATGGAGAGCATAGGAGAGTTGGCGTTGTCGTTTGCACAGAGGGACATGTGAAGGGCCCGGCTACCAATGTATATCGCCGGCCATTTTCTTCTCTTTAGTCTTTAGTGGTGCTGACGTGACAGCTAATGAAGGCTAGCTGGACGCTGGTTGTCACAAGAGGCACAGCGGCCACTGGAAAGAACCCTACTTTTTACTCTGTTGAACACAGTACATAACCTCAGAGTCCTGCAGCTCACAGTGCTTCTCATTAAAAGTTAGTTTTAGTTTCATTTTGGAAACACACACACATATTTACAGATGCTTTCTCCGTGCACAACACATCGATTGCAGCATTTCTTTGAGTGGGAGCTAAAGACACCTTTCCCTCGGTTACCCACTATTAGAGATGCTTTCAGTAACCACGCAATGAAATCTGATTTGATGTTTTGTTATTCTTTGCCAAGATGTAGCCAGTGGTTCAGAACGGACCCAGCAATAACCAAATGCTGATTTGTCTTTGAATATATACCTGTATATGGCATTGCCAATAACCAAATCCTGTTAGCGCACTTGCTATAGTTAGGTAATGTTACACAGCATTTATAATCAAACCTGCACCTTATCTTAAACCTAGTGATATTTAAGTACTCCTAAATGTGTTCATTTTTTAAGATTGTGATAAATAGTGTGTAATTAGCGTAATGTTGTTCGTAATGAGAGGTTGTGACATGTAAGGGTCAAATCTATGATGTGTTTTGAATGCATGTATGTGGATAGAGGGAGTTTCAAGTAGATTGGTATAGAGCTACAGTATGTTGATGCTGGTCACTTGCTTACATTAAGCAAACACTAGCCTGTCTTAAAGATTTAGCTTGGAGATGGTACAGACTCTTTTTAAAGATTTTGGCAGTGAAGTCAAAGCTAGATTTGTTGGATCAACTTTACAGTAGGAATACTTTAGTACATCTTGTTTTCCAGTTAAATCACTAAATATATTTAGTGCATTTCCCGAACAGCAGGAATATAGAAATGTAACTGCCTAAAATGAACTAATTACATGCACACAGCATTATATTATATAAACCCATTTGCTCTCAAATATAAGTGCTGCTATGCTTACAGTATGCTTGCTACCTGAAAGAGCTAATATAGCACTGGACAATGGTTACTATTGCACACTAGAATTTCCCAATAATATCTGTTGCCACTTAGTGGAGGCTTATCACTGCGATAAGATACAGACAAGCTAAAAAAGGTGTTATAGGGATGTATTTAATACTGCTCTTAATTAAATTAATTAATTTGTGGATCTACATGCACTTTTGAAAATATTTTTCACACTGACATTTAAAGCTATTTCAAATAGTAGTAGAATTGGATTAGCTCAAATATATTGTCTTTTTTTCATAATTAGTGTATTATTGATATACTCCTGTTTTTCTTTGCAGATAACCTACCTAAAGCATAGCGTTGGCTTGTATATATTGTAATATGTATGTTATGTGATTTATTTCCATGTTTACATTTGGAGAGTCAATTGAATGTGCCCCCACATGTCTTGGTTGGTCATGCTGAAAGGTGTTGAAAATTGTGGACAAGCTTTTGTAAATGTAATGAGCTGTTAAATGCTTAATTTAAATGAAGTAGTACCATAACAGCAATGTTATTGCCCTCTTAGGTCATATTGTTTATAAAACATGCCATGGTAAATTGGTTATAGCCACATACTGCATTCTAATAACTATGTACATTTATAATGGTAGGTTTTGAGCATTTTATTAAGGTTTTATTTTTTTATTTTTAGTGTGTCAAACACATTTTGTTTTAATTTGATGCTTTTTAAAGCCTGCCCTGAAGATTAGAGTCTGGAGATGTTAGCGTGATTCTTTTTTTATTTTATTTTTTTTGCTTAAAAAATATCTATGTGTGTGAAACCAACAGACCTGTTCATGGATCAGGTACTAATGCCAATAATGACGTAATCCCTACATACATTGGATAGGTTTGAGGTTGGTTCTGCCAACATTCGATGTCTATCTAAAGCATAATCTTGGTTTACAGAGGCAAGTGACTGTTGACTCAGCAAGAATGGTGACTGGTCACTCGGTAAGAATCCAAGACAGTTGTTTAATAGAGCACAGCAGGACCGGCCCGACGCATAAGTGAACTAAGCGAGTGCTTAGGGTCAAGTGGCCACCAGGAGGCCCCCTCTCTTTCGTTGTTATTCTTTCAACGACCGGGACCGCTCACAATCATGTAAAAAAGCAATGGCACAAAAATTGACTTTGAGGCAGATAAAAAAAAATATATATATATATAAAATAACTAGCAAGGTAAACGGTGTGGTTGCATGACAAATTACACTATTAGTCTACTGGTTTATATTATTTTGCAGTACACTATGTAGGCTATAACACTTTGTGCAGTTACCACTTTGAAAATTTGTGTTAGATTAGTATTTTGAGTTTGTTACCTTTTTTAGATGAAAAACCATAACTATAAGCTGACACTGTTATGATGTTTGCAATCCATCTAACTAGAAATAATTATATTACAGGGTTCCCACTAGTCATGGAATTTCTGAAATATCATGGAATATTAATAAAGTCTATTCCAGGCATAGAAATTCAAGGAATCTTACAATGTTTTGGGTCAAGTCAGGCAATATCAGGGAACTTAAGTGCTTGAGGATAAGATTACTTCTCCAAACAAAGGACACAGAAGAGGACAGAAGAGTAGAGCATGTCTGTATTTTTGACCTCAGCAGGGATAATAATAGTACATGGAAAAAAGTTGATCTACGGGAGAATTTGAAAGCAATACAGAATGTCTGATACTGCATTATATTTTGTCACCTGATGCCTAGATTTAGCGTTTTACTTTACATAATAAAATACTTTTCCACCATTATTTTTATGGAGAAAAGGCACAAATTGATGCTTTAAAATTGACCAGACTACAGGAAATTGAATATTTGACGCTCAAAAGTTTCTGGGGGAGGAATCTTATTAGTATAAGGAAGATTTCCCCTCCTTACAAAACCTAATTTAACATTGATTTCTTAACTTAGTTTACTCTCTCTACTTTACCTATGTCAAATATTATCCAATTAATATTCCGATTTATATCGTTATCATTCTGCCTATACACCGACATCAAACTGAAAGTTAAGGAAAAGTCTGGTCATTTTACATTTGACTTGGAGTGGGAACCCTTACTTTAATAATGGATGTGTTATATTTACAGCTGGTGTGCAAATGATCAAGCATCGATAAGAGTGAATATTATTGGCTGCGCAGAGGCCCTCTAATTAAATTCTGCTTAGGACCCATTAAGGCTTGGGTCTGCTCTGGAGCACAGGACCGTTGCCCCCTTGAGGCAATTTAGCAAACTACATAGTTTGTGTAAGGGGATAAAAGGAATGGTCTGTTACAAACGCAATGATATTAAATAAAAATCTTTACTCTATACTTTAAAGAAAGACAAAGAAAGGAGAAACAGATCATTGTGTTAGACATTATCTGATGGGATACCAACATACAGTATAAGTCTTATACTTTAAGAAAGAAAGGATATGCCATCAAATGTATTTTTTTGAATATGGGTAGTCTATGATGTTAAGAGACTGTAATTCTATTGATACTATATGCACTTTGAATTAAATTGACATACTCTATAGATATGAAGTGGCAGACAATGTACACTATATTGTCCTTTTAAAGACACGTTCATACAAGTGTAGAAGTCCCTAGTCATTGAAATTATCCTCTGGAGTTTTCATAATCATTAAGCACGGTCCTGGGTTATCAAACGGCATATTTTTCTGTCAGCTGGCCAGATTGGGATACTGGAAATGTGTTTGTTTTCTAGAATAACTGTGGATCAATTTGCTCTGTGTGCTGCCATATTGTTTACTGTAAACGGTTTAGCTGTATGTGTCATCCCTGGAGCTGTACACTCTAAACTACAGTCATTAGCACCTATACAGATTTTGGCGAGTCCTCTTTGAAAGCAAATAAAATAATACCTTGTTGGATTACTGGTGTCTCAATGTATACAGTATCTCAAAGAGTAAGACAGGCAGTTGAGTTGTTTTCAGATTGGTTTGAATATAAGGTCTTAAAAAGGAAACCATTAAGGTTTTTCAATTGATAAACTGTAAATGTTTTTTTTTTTTATAGCTGCACTTTATATACACATACAGTATAGGCACAACATGGACATGAAATGAGGATGATAGCTACACAAGACTAAATGCTGAGTCACATGAATCCTGTTATGGTCTAGCTCATACTTTTACTGCCACTACATTTGAAATATAAGTGAAACAATATTGTAATGAAGAAGGGAAGTATTTCATGGTCTAATTGGGCATCCTGTCCTACATGTTGTATTAGCTAGATGGCAGCACAGCGGCTAGAAGCCAAATGCTTGTATTTGATTAATGACACATTTTTATTTGAGTTGCACTTTGTCAAACAAAAGATTAAGCAAATTATTTTTGTATATGATTTAGTACTTAGCTGCAATTGCTATTGTGCATTCTGCATTGCACCTAAAGCTAATATTTGTCCCATACTGCAGCATTGAGAAGGGAAAGGGTTTAGTGGGCCCATGGCTTTTTTTTAAGATATGCAAATGCTTGTTAGGATTTGAAGTTCTTGGATTCTGTTTGAGCAAAAGCACTCGGTTTATTGAAGGTATATAACAGAATTTGGTTTGGTGGTCTAGGTTTGGTGGTATAGGGAATTTATTTAAGCCTTTTATATTCATGCTAGTGCTAACAATTATTCTTCCACAAGGATGACAGAGAGAATGTGAACATAAGTACTGGTATGTGAGGAATATGTTGAATTTTAAAGAGAAAATGCTCTTAGTAATTTTTAGGATAGTGGATCTTTTTATTTGACCCTCATTTTAGGTGTGAATAAGTTGTTGGTTATTTTGCACATGAATGATAATGTCTTCTGGGCAAAAATGCATATGGTAACCAATTGACTCCAATGCAATAGTGAATTTTATGTATAAGGATTGTCCATCTCCCCTTAACATGTTAAATACTAACTTATATAGCAGTTGAAAAAAATAAATCATAATGTGTACTGTTATTTGGCAATTCTTAACTTTATATAATGAAAAAACACAATGTCTTAGTTAATTCTGGTGTAAAATATAATTTGTAGGGTGTAGTTGTTGACTATATACACACAATACTAAACCAATACTAAGACAATAGTGTCTAGAGGTGCTATTAACATTAGACTGTATTTTCTGTATTTTATTGTATTATTATTATTATAGTGTTTACTGTCTGTAACACAGGAGAGTGTAAATACATTATTTCAATATTAAACAGTAAAGATATATTATTGCCAGATGTGTATGTTGTCTTTATTAAAACTAAATAATCTATTATGGTATGTTACCATTTTTTTAAATGATTGTATAGTAGCTTCATACTGCCCTCTAGTGAGAAACATAAAAGCTGGGTTATGTTTAGTTATTTTTAACTAACAGAAGATTACATGGTGTAAAACAAATACCCTTGCTAATTACGTTTACACAAATGTTTAATAGTTTTATTAAAACTCATTCAAATACAAAAATGTAATCACATCAAAACATCCATATATCATCCAGGGTGAAATCATTTCAAGAAGCTTTAAACCATTGTCACAACTGTAACACTAGGATTGCATTCAGGAAATTCAACCAATGTTGATGCAATCTACAAAACAATAAACGCACTTAGATATTTATTACCTCTGGTCTTACAAACGTTAAGCTGAATGATGTCTGTGTACTGTATGTTTGCTGCTGGTATTCCATTAAAACACATGTCCATTGTGCCTGTCGTACCAACCCCATGGCCTTATGGAGACTCCCACTGACGAGTCTCCGGGGACGGTTACATCTTGGTAAGTCTCAGCGTGTTCAGACGCACCCCCAGAATAGTGGCTCCCGAGGCATACTGGATCTCTCTGAGGACTCCTGTCCACCTCCCCTCCTCTTCATTAAACCTGAAGACATCAGCACATTGGTGTCTATTAGAGGCAGGACGTCTGTTCTGTGGTGAAAGGTGTTCACTGCTGGATTTGTGTCCGGAATTAACCTTGCGGTTAGAATCAGCATTGTTGTTTTTCTTTGAAACTCAGAGAGCACAAACCCTATAATGATATACTCATTACTATTAGAAACAAATAAAGACTAGGCAAGCCTAATTCAGCCGGCTGTGGGCATGAGCCAACACCATAGACCAATACATAGTTTATCTTGCAAGGTTTCTCCATGAAACACTGTGTGTGTGTGTCAGTGCAGAGAGAGTATGTGTGTGTGTGTGTGTGTGTGCACGTGTGTCAGTGCAGAGAGAGTGTATGCTTGTGTGTGTGTGTGTCAGTGCAGAGAGCGTGTGTGTGCGTGTGTGTGTCAGTGCAGAGAGAGTGTATGCGTGTGCGTGTGTGTGTGTCAGTGCAGAGAGCGTGAGTGTGTGTGTGTCATTGGAGAGAGCGTGTATGTGTGTGTGTGTGCGTGTGTGTGTCAGTGCAGAGAGAGTATGTGTGTGTGTGTGCGTGCGTGTGTCAGTGCAGAGAGAGTGTATGCGTGTGCGTGTGTGTGTGTCAGTGCAGAAAGCGTGTATGCGTGTGTGTGCGTGTGTGCGTGCGTGTGTCAGTGCAGAGAGCGTGTATGTGTGTGTGTCAGTATAGAAAGAGTGTGAGTGTACGTGTATGTGCACGTGTGCGTGTGTGTGTGTGTGTGCCTGTGACATTCGTCCTCACCTCCAAACGTCGTTCATCTCCTTGGGGACGATTTCCTCGCTGTCCTCCACCGGCACCATGGTGAAGCCCCCCACTGCATACAGACAGCTAGCCGCCGACACCAGACTCATAGCACTGCGCTCCTGTAAGAACTCCACCGAGTCTGACCACCTGACGCACGCACACACACGCACACACACGCACGCACACGCACACCAAGGCACTCCAATAAGCTACATTATAATGTGTAATGCAGCATGTTGCTAAGCAATACACCTCTTCTACGATGCGTTGTCATGCCCGTGCCGTGTGAGTGCTCACATGTTCTGAGCGATGTCGTAAACCTCCACGGTGTTCGTCAGCCCGGTGTCTGTGACCCCTGCTGCCACGTAGACCTTGTCCTCATGAACGGTGGCTCCAAATAGAGACCGTGCACACTTCATAGGAGCCAGCTCTTTCCACTCTAATCTCTTGGCGTCATATGCCACCATTGTGTTCAGGCATTTCCTTTAGACAGCAGTCACAGGCAGGTACAACGATACAGTATGATAGGTCGACAATACTGCAGTGGAAGACATATGATCCCTCCGAGGGTTATGCAATGCTTTTGAGTGTTACTAAGGGCTTAATCTGTTTTTCATCTAGTTTCTTTGTTTATGTATGCACAACCTATTGCGTATTATGTATATGTGCATACTTTTGCATTATTCTTTTATTAGCATTATTTTATTAATAAATTATTATAATTAATTAACAAACACCCGTATACCACACAAACATAACCACCAAAACGCTGCTGTACTATGTCCCACTTGGCGGGGATGGGTGTAGTTCGTAGTTTTCTTAACTAGCATACTCACTTGCTATCATCCTTTCCTCCAATCACATAGACAATATCATTGTGAGACAGTGTGGCATGTCCATACACCGGGTAGGGAATTGGCTCTGATTCAATCCATGTTAAAGCCCTGTAAACGATATGTTTGTTACACTTCTATGAACGTCCGATTGCCTAAATGTTGTAACCACATACATGGTTGTCTATTCTGCGTATGGTTGTGGCTTATACACTGATTCTTTATTCTGCTCACCTGAAGTCATATAAACACGCTTTGCCTGCTAAATCTGTTCATAATAAACAGAATCAAAAAGACTGAATAAATTACCAAACAATTTAAATTCTCCAATGCCATATTTGAATCCTGACCACAATACAGTCAATATTAATCTCCAAGAGATGGCATATGTCCATATGGATGGAGTAGAGCGTGTGCCAATGCTCTATTACTACTGCGTGTATGACAGTATACTCACAGTCTGTCATAGACCAGGACAGAATCCAGGGTGTGGTCCTGATCCTTCAGTTCTTTGCCTCCCAGCACAAAGATGGAGCCTCCAGCCTCGGCCAGCCCAAACAGGAAGCGTGTGGATGGGATGGGAGGCATTCCCAGCCAATCAGAGTTGACTGGGTCATACTAAGAATTACAGTGTTTGAGCAATTAAGATTATTTATTTATTATTATTATTATTAAGAGGACACGTCCCATGGAAGTAACAGTATATACACAAGAGAATCAAGTAAATAAACCAATATAAAACATTGCTGTTTCTTGTATTGTGGTAAATACATGATTATTCACTATCCAAAAAGTAACATATTTTGTTTAGTTTTTGTCTATCCACTCAGGTGACAATTGCTGCTGCTTGAATGTATGATAAAAGTATCTATAGTATATTAGTGAATATACAGGCCTCATACTGACCATTTGTCACATTGGTTATTGTGAAGGACATCACAGATATGAGAGTAGCATTACCTGTAAGAAATAGGAGCTCACTGGTTCCTCCTTGTTCTGTTCATCAAAGAATAACCCCCCTGCCACGAAGATCTGGTTCTCCTTGGTGACCAGGCTGGCGTGGTTCTTGGGCACCTGGTTGGACAGCGATGCCATAAAGCAGTCATTTCCCGTGGGGTCGTAGGCCACCGCGCCTGTGTCACTGACCATAAACAGCAGGTCACGGAGGAACATGCCAAAACGCAGGTTATCATTCAGAATACCGGGAAGAAGAGCCTCCTCTTCCTCCTCTCCTTCAGCATCTTCATCCGCCTTTGGTTCTCCCTGGTCTTCAGCAAGTTTCTCCGTCTTGCTTTTGTTCGTTTTGGCTTCGGGCAGCTTCCCTGCACGAGCGTCCCTTACTAGCCGCAACTTGGGCTCGATCTCGGGATTGGAAGCGATCAGCTTGTGTTTCTCCACCTTCTGCGTCAGGTAGTCCTCAGTGAGCAGACACAGACGAACACAGTCCAGCAAGCCAGGCAACTCCTTCTCCCTGGTCTCCATCTCGTGAGAAACCCAGGCCATCAGTGCCTCAAACACCATCTCCTCCGTCTCCACGTTCAGAGTGTCAGACGTCAAGATGGCCGCCAGCTCGCTGGGGCCCAGCTGGAGGAAGTCCTGGTCCCTGGAGATCAGCTGGAAGCGCTCGCAGGCGTAGTTGCGAGCGGAGATGGCTAACCTGGGGCAATCCAGCATTAGCCCCAGGCGGAAGATGGCCAGGCAGTTGCTAAGGCTTAGCCTCTTCTGCAGGAAGGACACGCAGACGGTAAACACAGACGGGATCTGGAACATGTTGGCCACGGCGAAGATGTCCTGGACGTTCTGCTCCGTCACGTTGATGCTGGAGGTGTACAGGTACTTGAGGATGAGGCCCATGACCCCGGGTTCGACGTCCTCCAGGACGATCTCCTTCTTCTTGCTCTCGTCCAGGTCAGAGAGCAGGATGGCGCGGAAGTAGGCGCTGCAGGCGCACAGGACCAGCCGGTGGCAAGGGAACGACTTGTCTTTGATCTTCAGCACGCAGTCGACCAGCTTGTCATTCTCCAGGAGGTCATACAGCCCGTCCTGAAGCAGGGTCTGTTGGTACATCCTTGGCTCGTCCATGGGGTTTATGGGAACAGCCATGACTTCTGCTACAGTGGGGACAGTAGCCTTAGTGGGGCTGTATATCGCCCAGAGCTACAGAAGAGTGCAGGCTCTGTGGAGGTCTACCCCAGAGAGGAGACTGGGGCTCAGTCAGTCTGCTATTAGCCCACGGCAGCTGGACCCCAGGGCGGACCAGTGCTTCAGCTGTCCTGTCCTTCAACTCAGCTCCAACTGGGAGTCTATTTATAGGTCGGGATTTTTGTTGTGGAGCCATTCTGGAACATGCACGCTGAATGCAATATACACTTTTGACCCTACCTCCACCCCTTCAACTGACAGAAACCCGCTCCCAGCTGACACAATTGCATCATGGGATAATATTCGGAGTCCCATGTGGTGTAAAACATAAAGGTGCACACCTCGATTGTGTTATAGCACAAGCAGAAAGAAACATTTGCTCCGCAGCTCATGGTTTATGTTTTGAAACACAGATAATGTGCATGTTGTTGTAGGGAGTGGGGGTAGAGAAGAGGTGAGGATACGTGAGTTGTGATTGCAGGAGTAAAGAGGCTGGCAAACCATGTTTTTGTCCCACTAGTTTCAAACACAAACAAGGATATATCCAGATGAACAGCAGTGTCCCTTTAAAACGTGAACATGTACTGTGTTTCTAGTATTGTAAATAGTATACTGAATACTACTTTCTGAATATTATTAAAAGTCGCTGAGGGAGTGAGGGAGGTCTGTCCGAGGTCTTCCTCTTCCTAAATCTTTATATTTATCTGGATGTCTTCCGTGTTCAACATTTATTGTCATTGAATTCAAACAATGACAAACAGAATTTGTTGTGCTGTGCTGTGCTGTGTTTAGGTGATAGCCAGCATAAATAGGCTATGCTCAGAACTATTTCAGTCTTACAAAGAACGTTTTCAGAGTGAAAACATTTATCTGTAAACTCAACTGCTTTGAGAAAGTACAGAAACACTTCATACCAAATAAAGCTATAAGCTATTATTATAACAAAGAGCCTTTGATGCCATTGACTGTATGCTGACTGAGTCATATTTATAGGGAACAAACACACCCTTGTCTACAGGCTAATTTAAGCAGTTGTGTAAGAGGGCACAAGTATAATAGCTACATCAAGGTTGACCAATGTCTAATGAAATAATCTCCACATTACAATAAAAATACAAATGTGAAATATAACACACATTTAATAACCGATGACATTTTTTTTTTAAATAGCAGTAAAAGTGATTAAACAACTATTTCATAGTTTACAGTCATATTTACTGTGCACATAACACTGGATAAAATAAGCACCAATAAACCAACAGTGTAGTTGCCTTTACATTGTATATAACCTCAAACATAAGCATGCATGATCAGTAAAAGCTTTTTTACTTGTAGTAACACTTAAGTAACATGAACACTCACTACCACTTCATTAAAAATCTGCAGCGGGCTTTTAGGTGAGTCATGACATTTTTTTTATATATATTTCAATTTCTATTCAATAAAAAAGTATTCAATTGTGCATTCAAAAGCAGTTTACAGTTATTAACGCTGAAATGTTGTATGTCATGCTTTTATGTATTTCTTGGGGGGTTGCAATACTTTTGAGAACCACTAGATGGCACAATAGGCGCCTCTATTTCTGCAATGAGTTTCAGTTGAAATGTTAAATCATGTTTTGTTGTGACGTTACATTTGGAGATCGTTGCCGTCTAATAAGTGTAATGTTACATGCGCCCTCTGCTGGTGAAGAAGTATGGTTTGGACATTGGATGTTCCCGCTATGCTACTCTGATTTGGCCTTGGCCTGCTCAACGATGGGCGGAGCAGCAGCAGGTGCTGCTGTATCGGTGGCTGTGCTGCTGAGGGCAGGCGGAGGGACGGGATCTGGGTCATCTACGAGGGCCTGACTCCTCTCTCTCTCCTTTATCATTTGGATGAGGCAGTAGGTGACAAACATGACCATGATGGTGGTGACAGGGAAGCCTGAGAGGAAGGGCACACGCAGCTCATTGTAGGAATGAGTTGTATTACTTGATTTATTTATGTTTATAGTAATACCAAAGTCAAAATCAATGTACTATCCCACCAGCCAGGTAAGGTCATTAATAGTATAGTAATTGTATAAGTATAATACAATTAATTATTACTAATATTATATATAAATATAGTTACAAATATTACCATAATTAGTACATATTTATAGCAGCAATAATCATTATGAATAATGTTATAAAAATATATTTAAAAAATACTAGTTCAATAATAATATAAAGTATTATATATATATTTTAAATTGAATACTTTCATTTGTATCTTTATTTAAACCCACTGGAGTGACATGTTTCCAAGAGGTAAAGCAGAACTCTTACCTTTGAGAAGCAGACGCTTGGCTACCAACTTCACAAAGTCCAAACTGTTTACTGCCATTATGTTGTACAACACTATCGTCCAAAAGTTGAACGAGTTGAAGATTGCCCTGATCCGCCGCGACATCGCCTCGGACATCGCCATCTGCAAGCAACCATGGTACCGTACTGTATCTTCAGCATCAACAATACAACACGTGTTTGTTTACATCCTAATAGTGAGAAGGTCATGTAACCGACCTCTATAGAGGCGAGTGGCTCCATTGAGAAGAGCTTAGCAGTCCACAGCTCAAAGTTGAGGCCAAAACAGTTGAAGAAGGCCCAGAGCAGCACGACCGGGCAGGGCCCCAGCCACAGGATGGTCACGCCGAACGTGCACAGTGTAGCCACGAGCTCATCCAGAATGTTATCGTGTTTTCCTCCCAGGTAATTGTAGACGTACCTAGAGAACAAACACCGGTTTTCTTTCTAAAACACTGCTATTTTAATAGTTGTTATGTTGCAGTTCAATGGTTTTGAAAACTCACTTGCAAAGCCAGTCATTAATTCCTCTGTCAAAGTGGCTAAAAAGGGACACAAAGTTAGGATATTACTTGGTGTTAAAGACCTAAGTATGCATGTATGTATGTATGTATGTAGATTTTTGTATCTGGAAACCTATATTGCCAAGAACTAGCGAATCAAATCAAGACTTAACTCACGTTTCAGCAAACACATAGAGCATAGTGATACATTTCGGGGGTTTGGGTGGGTCCAAGTGATCCAATCTAGATATGGTGTTGATGACTCCAAACATGACAGCTGCTTTCACCCAGTCAAAAACCAGGTTTGAGTACGCCAGACCCACTAGAAGACACAACCGCCAGCGATGGGGTTTAATAGGACCTTGTCTATTAACTAGAAATTAATTACATCTAAATACAACATTGTTTAATTTTAGTCATATATCCAAATAACGCTTTCTCAGGTGTCTGAAATGTTAGTATTGACCTAATTTTGTGTTTTTAATTGAAATGTTTCAAGCAAATATTCTGAGTTGATAAAGAATAAATGATAAAGAACTGAAAATACCTAGTCTTCATGGTAATGCATCCCAAAATATATATGCACATTATATCACGTCTAACATATTAATGTATATTAAAAGTATACTTCTCAAATGTGTTACTGGCAGCGTTGGGCAGTACCTAGTAACTAGTTACTAGTAATTGAACTAACCTGTCCAATCATCTCTTTTGAGAGGATGCAATGTTTTCACTTTGGCTGATTGTTGACTCATAAAATTAATTATTGTTTAAAGAGGATTCCATTCTAAAATGAGCTGGCTACACAGGTTGCCATTTTTCTGAAGGGGCGAGGCAGGGTAGTGATTGTGAAAGTAATATAATAATGTAACGAGTAAAGTAACTAATTACATTTAATACCCAGTAATAAGTAAAGTAATATTTTTACTTTTTTTAATAAGTAATAAATAATTAGTAACTTGCCCAACACTGATTACTGGTGCAGTGCCCCAACAACCCAAATGTCCATCCTAGCCCACTGTTTATTAAATGCCATGAATGTTGAATCATTTTGATGGGGGGGGGGGGGGTTAGACAATCGTGCAAGCATCTTACCAACAATGTGGGGGGAGGGGGCAAGTAACTCTCAGAGCATCACATCAAAACAACAGTTGAGTCCAAAACAATAGTTGTATCTGGCACTTGTAGTTCCACTACAATAACACTTCCAGACTCAACGTACCTTTAACATTCAATATCTAACCAACCCTGTCTATATGTATTGTCAGAAAGGCCTCTTAAATAATTCCTTAAATAACCCTGAAGCACCATGTCCGTGTACAGCATCAACACAGTGACACAGACCTACAGCCCAGTCAGACAGGTGTTTCAGCAGCTTGGTATCCATGGGGATGGTGAGGATGTACATGAAATGGAAGAACACGTCCACTACAAAGATGGCTCCCAGGTGGAGCAGACCATGCAGGCCGATGTCCAGCATCTCCCTCTCCTTCCTTATCAGGTCTGACCTGTTGGCCTGCAGGGGGCAGCAGAGACACAAACAGACCTTAGATGTCACTAGGGAAGTCAACAGGAGTGGGCATTAGGCACTTTCAGTATGCTAGCAGTGTGGTAGCGGTGGAGATGTTTTCCATTTATGCTATTCATGTGCGTTTGAAATGTACATGATCAAATAGTCCTCATTCAGCTTGTAATTATTACCGTACCATTAAAATTAATGGTATTTTGATATCGACATGACGTTTTAGGAATTAAGGTTATCCTTGATGACTGCCAATGTATTATTCTTTTCAGTTATTGGCAATATACTAAATAAAAGCATATGCAGGCAGTTCTGTAGGATATATGTATATGTTTTTGACTAAAATGTGTTGTAGGTTAATACATAAACACATGTGGTGAATAATAGCAAATCCACTCTTGCCTTTTCTTTCCTAAATAATAGTTAAATATGTGAAAATGTTGCTTACTAATGTTCATTTTATAACAACTTACTTGGACATAAAATTTATCAAATGTCATGATAGGCCCAAAGTAAAAAAAGGGGAGGTAGAAGTTGTATTTTAGCAGCTCCAGGATGCTATAGTTTCCTTCTGTCCTCTCACAGTTCTCCAGAGCAAAGCTCATACACCGCAGTATAGTGAAGCCACTGCCTCCGTAGAACAAGATGTGTCGCAGCTCAAAGTCCCCATGCACAAAACCAGCCTGAATGGACCAGAGAGAATCCATTCAAGAGGATGAGATTTTTGGAGGAAATGATGTGTGTAACAATTACGTTGTACAGGTATCACACTGTAATGAACATGTATCAGATTAACACAAAAATAAAAAAGTTTGCTTCAGATGTGTGTAACAGTTACATTGTACAGGTATCACACTGTAATGAATATGTATCAGCTCAGACACATCGTCATAGGGGTCATAAAACTAGCTTCCAGCCTAGACACATCATCTGTATGTGGGTAAAAAAAACATATATATAGTGTGAATTTTATAAGATAAAGGAGACTAATACAAGAATACCTGCCAGGACAAAAAGGGTTCACATTTGAAGGTGGCAAGAGTGGCCAAGCCGGTCACAAAGCACAGCCAGCGTGTCTTGACCAGGCAGATGCTGTATAGCAGGATACAGTGTGACAGGATCAGCGTGACGTACGTCCAGCCCATACTGGTCAATACAGCTAACAGGCCATAAACCAAGTACACCAGGGATCTGTGCTGTGGAGAAGAAAGAGTCACTGACTCGCCACAGGTGTACACAACACACATCTGTTGAGCTAGCTAAGGTATTAGCATAAGTAGTTCAGTTGATTAGACCTGGACGGTTGATAGCAATTGTGTTTGTTTTACCTATAGTCACAATGTAGTGCAGTATATTACATGTAATAATAATAATACTATAATAATAATAATACATGTGTACATGCATCTACAACCAGCTGTTGGTCTATTGAAGATAGTGTCAATCCAAACATACTGCATACTATACTGTAGTAATAACTGGTTTCTGTCTCTGTTTCTGCTACTCTCAAAGTCCCTGACACTATCCTGCCATGTAACTCTCTCACAATATTGTTCCCAACACCTGGTATTATTCACCATTTATCTTTTAGCTAGAAATATATAATGCTGCGGTGCATTGTAGTAAAGAATAGATAGTGACAGAGCATTGTTTATGTGGAGTATTCATAACTATATGGCCCTCTCCCTCTGTACCTATGTACTGTTAGGTATTTTATTTCTACTGGTGCATTAAATCTCTTGCGTCTCCTGTTTCTATGTCCAGGTTAGATTTCATTAGTTTGAACTAGCACACCTGCTGCTACACACAAACATGATTACTGTAATAGTCAGTTTCGGTGTGAGCTATTGCTTGTACAATGCAGCCAAACTCTCTCTCTGTGAATCTGTCTCATAATATTCATTAAAGTACCTGTATTTTAATTAAGGAATACATACAGTACATTTTTATGGGGTTCCATTTGTGCCAAAAATATTATTTGCACAGTGTATGTCGACTGAACATGTGACAAAACATTTGTTTATGTCAGTAATACTTTGAACTGTACTTTGGTTGTGACAGAAGTATTTTCACTATGTCGATCGATCATCTTACAAAATATTTGTCAGTTCAACTTGTTCAACTCTTGTTTCAGCACTCGCTGTTGTTTGACTGTAACACATTTAGCCCCAATGTGTCAACTCCTCTGTTGTTTCACTGTGTTGTTACTCATTTAGCCCCAATGTGTCAACTCATCTGTTGTTTAACTGTGTTGTTACTCATTTAGCCCCAATGTGTCAACTCTGTTGTTTAACTGTGGTGTTACTCATTTAGCCCCAATGTGTCAACTCTGTTGTTTAACTGTGTTGTTATTCATTTAGCCCCAATGTGTCAACTCTGTTGTTTAACTGTGTTGTTACTCATTTAGCCCCAATGTGTCAACTCATCTGTTGTTTCACTGTGTTGTTACTAATTTAGCCCCAATGTGTCAACTCTGTTGTTTAACTGTGTTGTTACTCATTTAGCCCCAATGTGTCAACTCTGTTGTTTAACTGTGTTGTTACTCATTTAGCCCCAATGTGTCAACTCTGTTGTT